>JAODAL010016571.1:0-80288 GCA_025379985.1 Phyllomedusa bahiana | reverse complement strand
TTTATCCATTGTCCTAAAAAGACCTCTGTAAATGACAAAATGGGGTTTGGGGGGGTCAAAAGGGAAAATTTTTTAAAAGACCCCAAGAGGAGTTTTTAATTCTCCCTTTTGACCCCAGTTCCCGAGGGCCCATCAGAGGAGGTAAAGGGGAACCCGGGTTAAACCCCCCCCAAAAAACCCCGGGGTGGTCGGCAACCCCTTTTGCAGTCCCCCTTGTTTTTTACCCCGCATTTTCGGTTTTCAAAAAAGCCCAGGACAAAAAAAATTCACCTGTTTGATGATGATGATAAAGACGACTTTGCGGATCCACCCGGTTTCTTTTCCCGCAGAATTTGTTGCGAGCGCTTAATCAGTGGACGAGGGGGAAAGGGACAGGGGGTTTTATTTGTAAATTCGGGGTCCCGCCAAAAAAAAGGGGGGGAGGGGGGGGCGCAAAAAGGTCCGCTGATATGATTCCGCCACCAGGGGCCCAGCGAAAACCCCCCCCCTCCTCGCTTATCGCCTTTAAAAAAGGTCCAGGCCCTCTAAACCCTGGGCCTTCTTTGGGGCAAGCCTCTGATTCCCCCCGCGAGTCTATGCCCCCTTTTTTTCCCCGAAAAACACATAAGTAGAGGAAAGAACCAAAAAGGGTAACCACCCCAAAACATGTCTGTCACATGCAGCAATTTCATGATTGAAATGGGGGGGAAAATTTGGGCCCAAAAAAGGGCCAAAACCCCCCGGGGCCTCCAACCACGTCAAAACCCTCGTTTCCCCTCCTCCTCCCCCCGCCACCCCCAAAGCGTTCCTCAGCTGCCCATGTCCTCTCAGAGTCATGACAGGGATCAGCCTCCGCTTCAGCCTCCACCGTCCCCCCCCCCGAGTACCCCAGCCCCAAACCCGGACCCATCCTACCCCTTCCCCTTCCCCCAGTTTGAGACCTGAAACGCCGCCCGCAGCCGGTCTAGAAACCAGCTTTGTTTTCCCGGTTTGGGGGGCCCGAAAAAAAACCATTTTAACCCAAACCACCCAAAGCCAAAAGCCTAAATTTGTCGGCTTTCCAGCCCTTTTGGCCCTTTGGAAAAATGTTCCCCTTTCCTTTCGGTGGCACAGATGGGTTCCGCCACGCCCAGGGCCCCTCCCCCCCCCCAATCCCCAATTTCCGAGCGGGTATTTCTTTGCCGGGAAAACCCTTTCCCTCCCCGGGCCCCGCCACTTTGTCATCTAAAATTTCAACGCGTTGTTTTCATCTGTGCCCGGGAAAAATCCTTTCTCACCACCGACACATGGCCCAGTAAGAAAGGCCCAAAGGGCCGCTATATCCTGTGACACTCCCCTGGGTGGGGCGGGGTTGGTGTCTCTGGGGGTGACGAGGGGTTTCTCAGGTTCGGGCACACTCTTAAAAACCGGGGGGAGGGTTTGCAGGGCTTTTTTCCCCCCAAGGTCCTTGGGGGCATCACGTCCCCAGAGACACCCGGCCGTGTTGAAATTAATCTCCCCTTGGGGGACCGTCCACACAAGGTCGGGAAATTTTGGATGGCTCTAAGAAAACGAGCCCGAGCGCGGGCTGGGTGACAAGAATCTTGTGCCGGGAAAGGGGGTGCGATAACGGGCGAAATGCGGGCCCCCCCTTTAAGATCGGTAGGCTGGGCACTTCCCTTCCGGGGAACATGCCTGAACCTTCGCCAAAAAATTTCTAAAGAGCTACCCGGGCTGGACTCCCCTGCTGAAAAAGGGGCTCGATTTCGGATTTTCGCACTTCCGTTTTTTAAAAACCGTTTCGCCCCGCCGGGCCCTGCGTTGCAGCGTCAGCTCGGGCCTCCCCGTCAACCGTTTTCCATTGTTTGACTTTGGCAACACGCGGGAAATTCCCCCCCCCCCACTGCTCCAGCGTTTTGGGGCAAGCAGCGAAATGCCATTCCCGAGTACGAAGTGAGCCCATGGCCGAAAAAGAGCGGTACGGACCTCGGGGTGTTAAACCCAAACCGAGAGTGGGGGGCAGGTGAAAAGCTCTGAAAACCACCCCCTTGCCATTTTTGAAAAAGCCCCCAAAAATTTGGTCAGTGCGGAAAATTTCCCTTTTTAAAGCAGGAGCATTGTGGTGATCTTAGTTTGGAACGATCGTTGGCACTTGATACAACAGGTCCCCCCAAAGCGACGGAGGAGGAGACGGCCCACAGATGGGGCCCACGGAGCCTCTCTCTCCGTCAAATCCACGGGGCCCCGACAGTTTCAAAATTTCATGGGTTTTTTAAATTGGGCAGTGGTTGGGGGGTCCAGAGCTATTGCAAGGGGGCGCATCAGCTCTCGGGGTTTGCATCATCTCAGGCAAGTCAGGGCTGTGTTAAAAAGCTGTCCCGGGGGCAGGGGGAAGGAGGGGAGGAGGTTTTCCTAGAACACCGTTTGTTACCAATGCCCCAGCCTTGGAAAAAAGGTTGGGGGCGTTTTTGGGGGCGGAGGAGGAAGATGAGGAAGATCATTTGGGTTTAGTCCCCCTCGACCCGGGAGGTTTGGGAAATCAAGGCCCCAAATCTCTCACATAAAGTGCTTGGATCCCTCCATTTCCTCCAACTTTGTTTCCCTCGCTTTAAAGGGGCCCATCAAAAAAAAACAACATTTTACGGGGTTGGCCACCCCCTGGATCCCCGGACAAAAAAAAAATACCCTTTTTCCTTCCCCCCCACCCAAAAAAGGAGGGGTAAAATCAGGAAATGGGGGACCTTGCTGTTTGTAAAACGGAACATTTTTGGGCGTTGCTTCACTTTCCCCAAAATGCCAACGGGGGAACAACTTTCAGCGACGTGACAGTTTGTAGGGGTGCCAAGTAGGCGTAGTGGCACGGGGCGGGGGTGGCAGAAGCCTAAGGGGGGAACCCGGAAAACTTTGTTTACCACCCACCAACCCCTTTACAATGCGGGGGCACACACCCAACACACAGGTTTAGCTTTAAGATCAGGGTGCAGGGACATCTCGTCTAAAATACCGATTTTTTTTGCATGTTTTCCCGGGCCCCCCAATAGACTTCCCGGGTATCCAAATGGACGAATGGCCCCAGCAGCTAAACAAGGGCCCAAAAAGGTGTTGGGCCTGCCCAGCAGCCAGGTAAAATCTGAGCGGGGCCTTCAGGCCCCAGCTGGAGGAGGCATTAAAAGACCAAAAGCAAACCGGCTTTCCAATAAATGTTGGGTCGTTTGACTTTCATCAAGATGAATCAGGCTTGGGTTCCCGATGATGTTGTGGGCCCCAATTTGGGGGTCACCGATTTGTTGCCCGGGTTTCTTCACTTTTCCCTTTTTAAAAAAAGGGAAATTTGGGCCTTTTTGAAAAATGTTTTTTTAAAATGATCATTTTTTACTGAAATTTTTATTTTCTTTTCCCCAAAAAGTTCCATTTTGCTGGTTTTGCTGGAGGGGGACTGTTTAAAAAACAGCAAAAGGTTTTTATGACAAAACCGGGGTTTTCCCTTTACTCACTTTATCTTAAAAAAGTTTTTGCATTGTCCAAAAGTTTTTAGGGGTACAGCTATATTTGTGGTCCTTTGGGGAAAAGAAATGTGGCTTTTTAAGTGGGAAATTTTCCCTCACCCAAATTTTTTAAAAGTGGCTGAGAAATCCCTATTTATAATTTTTTTGGGGCATTTTGCTGGAGATACACAATTTTCTTGGTTTCCCTTTGGAACAGAAATAGGCCTTTCTTTTAAATGAAATTTCCCCTCAAAAATTTTTTAAAAGTGGGGTGAGAAGGGCATTTTTTTAATTTTTTTGGGGCATGCTGCTTTGAAATTTCAGCAATATACAGGGCCTAATTTTAAAAAAAAGTTTTTTCTAACAGACATTTTTTTTTTCACAAATTTACCCCAAAATGGGTCAATGGTCATGCTTTGAATTTTTGGGGGGATTTTGGGTTTTAAATTTCCCGCAATACTAAAGGCCTATTCGGGGAAAAAATTTTTTTTCGTTTTTTTTAAATTTAAAAACAATTTGTTTTCTTTTTTTACCAATTGTCCCAAAAAATTTTTTTGGCCCTTCCAAAGGGGGGTCATGCTTTGAAATTTTTTGGGGGCATTTTTCTGTGACTGCAGCATACTACAGGGCCTATTCTAAAAAAAAGTTTTTTTCTAACAGAAAATTTTTTTCTTCACAATTTTTCCAAAGTGGCTCAAGGGTCATTTCTTTGAATTTTTGGGGGCTTTTGCTGTGACATGGGAAAACCCTTTAAAACTAACCCAGGTTTTTCCAATTCCAAAAAATTTTTTTTATTTTTTTTCCTAACCCGGACAAAATTTTTTTTTCCTTTTTACAATTATCAGATGGGTCAAGGGGGATGGGCTTCAGAAAAAAGGGAAAAGGTAGGGGCACTGTTAATGGACACATTAAAGGGAAAAAAGACTTTTTTTGCAAAAAACTTTAACATAGCTATCAATCCCTGTATTGAGGAAAAAACCCCTTTAATACAATGAAAAAAAAAAAAAAAAAAAAGATGTGGTGGGATTCCCTCCTATTTTAAAATGTGTTTTCTAGAATTAAAAATACTAAAAAACTTGCATTTTACAAAATAGCTGTTAAAAAAATTCCTCTGAAATTTTAAAAAGGGAGGTACAGGAAAAAAATTGGGCCAGATGTAGGTTATTCAGAGGACATGGTATGGGGCACGGGCAGAGAAAAAAAAGTACAGAACCATTTCCCCAGCACTTGATTTAAAATTTAGAAAAAAATGCCAAGATAAAGGGCCCCGGGGTAACAGGACGTTCCCCCCAGTATTTCCAAGTGAAAATCAATTTTTTCCACACTCATACGGGGGGACAAGGGGCCCCACCCAGGTATTTACTGTGGGACGAGGAAAGGGTGGAGTTTTTTACACTTCCCTTCCCCCACTTGTTCAGCCGGGCCCTTTTCGTTGCGCTCATCAGGGGATTTTAACCTTTCTGTTAATAGATGACGGACCCCCACCTGGGGTCCCCACCTCCCCCCATTGTAAAATCCCCGGGCCCCGGGTTTATTTCTTTTGGCCCCGGACAGGGTTTTGTCAATGTCCCGTTTAAACAAAATTTTGGGGGTTTTTAAAAACTCCTTTTTCTGGCACTTTTTAAAAGTGGGGGGCATGCAGGTTTGAGGGGTCTGCTGTGGGGCCCCGGAAAAGGTTTTAGTTTTAATGTCCCCTGAAACTAAAATGGTGGTTGAAAAAACCCCCTTTTTTCCCGGGACTTTTTTAAAAGTGGGGGTCAAGCAGGGGGGGGGCTCATGCTGTTTGGGCCCCGGACAGGGGGTATTCAAGGTCCCCTTCAAAATAAGATATTGGGTTTCCCAAAACTAAATGCCTTCTGGCACTTTTCAATTTTGGGTGATCAGGTTTAAAAAGGGGCGGGTGTGGGGACAAGCAGGGATTGTGAAAAGGTTTGGGGACTTTTTTTTTTGTGACCCTTTTTTAACCTAAGTGTGTTGCCTCAATGAAACACGTATCCATTTGACTTTTGTGGATTTTAAATTTTTCACTTCTCCACCCTTTGTTTGGGTGTAAAATAAAGGTGTTGTTGCCTCCCATAGATTTTAAATGGCATCGCTATTATCGCGTCACTATCGAAAAACCTTACGATGGGGGGGCCGACTATGACACGATGATCTCGATACCCAACGCAATGCTCAACTATTTGTCAGAGTCATCTGGGGGGAAAGGGGAGAAAAAAATACTAAAAATTTCTATTGAACAGAAGTTTTATCCCAAATATATCACTGCAAATAATAATCCGGTTAAAACATAATTTTTTTACTGACTTTTTAAAAATTAATATCTAAACCCCTTTTTTAAATAACGATACCTAGATGATACAGATATGTGCATTATCTGCCAGGGAGTAATCGCCCCGATAAAGAGGGGCTCCGTTTTTAATGACAACAATGTCACTACTCGTGTAAAACCTTTAAATCCCACTATCCCGAGGGTTTTTCCCCCCATACAATTCAGGGTCACAGGGGTTTTCAAAATTTCTCTCACTGGGAAAAAGAATACGCTATAACAACGCATTACTACAACAAGTTTCCCAAAATTAGAAAATGGACTGATACTTAGCTAAGTGCTGCCGGTATTGACTTAGTTCCCCAGCCCCCTCTAGTACGCTGGCACCCAAGAAAGGGGATAAGAGCAAAAATTGTCTCTGCCCCCCTTTTTTATGTCTTAAATGGCCCCGCAGAGTATGATAAACGATTCCCCCGTGTTTAAAAAGATAAAAACGGGTATGCCCTTCCCGGGTTCCCATGGCATATGTCTATTTTTCTTGTCATGGTTTGTAGGCTTTCCCGGATATTCAACGCCAGTCCGGAAGAAAAATACCTCCATTTCCCGGGTTAGCTCCCCGGGAAACAACGCCGCGCATTGCTGAAAGCCGGCCCGAACCACGGGGCGCCTGGCGTTCAAAACAAGACGCGCAGTCTGATGGGAACCCATGTCAAATCCATTCCAAGCTCTTGGGGCGACGCCATACTTATAAAAAAGTGCGTTAAGTTCAGATTTCTCCTAAAACATAACCGACTAACGCCAGGGCAAATTTTAAAAGCAAACACATGTAAATTACACGGGGTTAAAATGAGGGCCCAAAAAAGAGACGTTCGGGTACAAAAAATTTATTGTTTTCAGCTGACATGGATTATCAAGCGTAAGTAATCAATGAAATAATGAAAAATTTAAAAGGGTATGACACTGTATAGAGGATGACCTAGTCAACCCTCAAGAACCCTTGGGGTTGCTGAACAACACACGGCCCCTAGATGCAGCGGCGTTGTGGCCTCACCGAGTGACCCATGTACAGTTGTAAATTAACCTTTTCTTGAATTAGGTACTAAAATTTTATATATTTTGGCGTTGAAAAAGTCGGTTTTTGGGGTCAGCACACCAGCAAAACAACGCTTAATTAACCCCTGGATGTAAATTGCGCAATAGAATTGAGCAGCCAAAAATGAAGTGGTATTTGTATTGTAAAAATGCTGTTTCTTTAAATGAATACAACAGGACCTGGCTTAGATCCCACTTGGATATTGAATGTATATGCAGCTGCAGTGGACTCACACTGGATTTCAGATCCAATACCCCAAAAAATTAGAAATAGAACATTAAGAGAACAGTCTCTGAGACAAGCTGAGACACCCCACAGAAATCGCTATATAAAAATCAATTCTTCAGTAAGAGCTATCAGCCGCGGCAGCACCTTCCCTGATGAGCACAGTGAGAGGAGTGTGAGCTCCCGGCGTCGTGCCCGGACTTATATAGTGCGGTGACGTCACAGAATCCCGCCGGTCTCTGATTGGCTTCACCTCTGCACATGTCATGCAGGCTATGCCCTTCTTCCTCCCAGAGTGCTTTGCCCCATGTAGCGCCATGTGCTCGCAGCCATTTTATCAATCAAAAGCACACTTCGTTCACCCGAAGTACCCCAAAGTTCGACTTCGTTCCGAACCGAAGTTTTCCTGAAATTCTAAACGAATTCCACTTCGTTAGAATCAATTCGCCCATCTCTAGATATAATGTATTCCTTCAGGGAGCTTTTATATTATGCCAATAATATTATTAAATCCTTACACATGACTTTTTTAGCCATGTGTTACTTGGATACTTTATATAAAAAATAGGAGCATGCGCTGTAGGTAATGTTCAAAGGGCGGAAGTGCATCTTGCCCATACTATGACGCATTTCCTCCCAGGAAGTCACCGGAGATCCACACATGCGCGGTTCTGTTTTAAAGATGCCAACGCCTGTATTACAAAACAGTGCTTCAGCTAACATACTGAGCTGCGGCCGGTAAATCTTCTCTCCCTTTTGACACAACGACATTATTTGTAAGCGTTCGTACATACTTTCTCTTTTCTCTTTGTTGGTGATTAATTATAACTTTGATGCTCAATCTTGTTGGTGGGCAATGTGAACTAATGTATACATGCCAAAATATCCTTTATAAATGGGAGAAGGTTCAGCTTTGGATTATGGCGTCATCTAAATCTATATTTGTGTTCTCCTCTGTCGCATGGATATATAAGCAATAGTGTGAGGCTATATTTTGGAACATCTTTATACAGAATTTTTGATATGTAAATAATTGTATGTTGATATAAAGGTCGTTATATACTCTAATGAGTTGGTATAGTATGTTGTTCTCTATGACTGTGTCTGTATGGGGAATATTTTATACGTAATGAATCTGTTCAAAAAGAAACATCACGGGCGACATGTTTAAAGGGGCTGCGCCAGATATCTGTCATCTTTTCAGTCCGATATCAATGGGCGCACTAGAACCGTAGCAAAGCTGCATATTTATGGCTTCGCTACGGCATTTCTAGGCGCATTACAGCTGTAACAGGTATACCACTTTCAAAGTCGTTTACCTGGTCCAGAAATATCGCCCTAGCGCTAGAATGTGCCTGATTTATGACCCGCTGCAGAGCCGGTTCATAAATCAGGTGCATTCTGTGCCGGTATAATGCGCATGAAATTTGGCGTGTTAATGGAAAAAATTTTCGAGCATGTCGCCCCATATTTCTATGTACTTTGTAAATAGGTGCATAATTCTGTAATTATTCTATTTTAATTATGTGTGGTTTTGTTTGTTTATTTATAGCAACTACTGTGACAAAGGCCATATGGTGGCCAAAAAGGCTGATGTCATATACACCTTGATAGAAAATTCTTTGGATTTCAATAAAGGAACATTCAATAAGCAAAGAAAGAGTGCGGATAATGATATTAACGCTTGATGGATTTGGATTGAAATGATCCTATGGACCAAGCACCCTAATCTATGATTGCATTGTGTGCTGAGCAATATATATACAATGGAATATGAAGGTGTTAAGTCTCCTGTTCGAGTAGAGGTAGAATCATAAACATTGTATAGCATTACATTGCACCTACAGCCTTATCATTTTTGAGACAGGAACTTGAAGGCTCACTTCCATGTGTATGACCTGTGTGCCTTTAACCGGTCCTATCTTTATGTTGTTTACTTTGTTCAAGAGTGCTTCAAAGTGTTATTTTCTGTAATTATTTTATGCTTAATGACATAATTCTCTAAACAAGATGCATTCTTCATCTTCATAATGGAATAATGTTATAATTTGTATAATTCATTAGAGCATATTATAGTTCTTTATCTTTGAATTATCTGAACCTAATTATATCTCTGGATGCTTTGAGTGCATTATGGTTTTGATCACTCATGCTGTTTTTATACTAGGATAAGGTTGTTTTACTAGTGTTTTTATCGTATTTTTTTACATGTATATATTCCATTTTATACTCCCACTTGTTGCCATGGTAATTGCACTAGCTCTGGAAAGGGATAACCAATGTCTATGTACAAACAGACTACACTGAAATCATTATCAGATAACATGACATAGATTTTAAGTGCTATTGAGTGATGTTGTGATTGCAGCATTGCTTAGCATAATAAAACGCTTGATTTACGAAAGATTGTTTATCCTACACGAACTCTGTTCTTCATCTAATTTGTAGACAGCACATACACACATTTTAAAAGTATGTTTTTGGAGTACCACAGAACAGTGATTTACAGATAATTCACAAGACAAGTTGTATTACTGAAAGGAGATGCCATTCTGCTAAAAATGCACAAATGTCCCACTGTTACCTTTTCAGCAAAGTCAATTATTTAACTTGTTACAAATTTGTTTGATGTCATATGTATTATTTACCAATAATACAGTGGTTTTCTGCAATTTTTGATAACTTTAAATATGCCACAGCTAAAATAAATCCAACTCTAATATAACTACAATAGCAAAGCTTTTCTCCCCTACCTGATCCTTCCTTTATACACTCCATCCATCAAAACATGATGTTCAAGAGCCAAATGAGAGATTTTCCACTCTGAAATTCCCTTTATGCTAATGTCACATCATATGATGTAATCGTAGCTTATGACATCACGTCATCACATATACTGTAGATAATAAAAAGGCATGACCTAGTCTGCCTGATGATCGGACCATTTTGTTTCAGAAAGGTGTAGCCTGAATAAAAAAAATACTAGAGTTGTGCATGATTAAAGAAACAGTAAAATATGGATAATTCACAAAAAAACAGGCAATTCCTGTCTGAATTTTTTTCTTTTCCTTTCATCCTATCTTGTCTCATATTGCAACTAATACTGAGAAACATATAAAAAGATTGGCTTCGGAACTTCATTTCAGGGTAAACTTAACTATAGCAACCAGTGTCAGGAAGCTGCTGCCAATGCAAATAAGATCATGGGGCATATTACAAGTGGTATAGATGCACTTGATGAAAACAGAATTATCCCATTATAAAAAATCACTGGTCAGACCACACATGGAATATTGGGTTCAGTTTTGGGCAACAGTGCAAAATAATGATATTGCAGAGTTTTACCAGGTTCGAAGGTGGATGAAAATAATAAAATTAATTGGTGGAATACAACACCCAGAAAGATTAGTAATGGTAGAATTTGTAATAATCGAATAAATATGTAAAAATATATCAACGGCCAACATAAAGATCTCTCCTATGATCTATTTATATCCAGGACTGTATCAAGAACAAGGGGGCATCCTCTACATCTTGAGGAAAGAAGGTTTCTATATAAACTAAAGAAGGGGATTCTTTACTACAAGAGCAATGAGACTGTGGACCTAACTACTAGAGGAAGTTGTCATAATGAAGTCATTAAATGAGTTCAAAAAAAGGCCTGGATGCATTTCGAGAGTGTAACAATATAACAAGTTATAATGCCTAGAATTATGGAGAAGGGTCATTAATACAGGGATTTATTCCAATTGCCAGAGTTTTCCTCTCTCCCAACTTCAGTCTTCGTGAACAATCGTCTTGTTTTCTCCATTCAGTTAAAAACTTTGGGAGGCAGGACCAAAGGGGTGTGGCTTTAAAGGCTGCCTAGAGAAAAGCCAAACCTCTTAGGTCACTTAATTTCTTGGGCACACTCTCCGGCTCTGCCTACACTACCTCCCACATCGAGGTCCGTTATGACCAAGGCCTGTTGGTCCGAAACATCAGACTATGGGAATGCTCCACTAAATACTACCTTACCTATTTATCTACATGGAAAGTAATATTTTCTCTGTAATTGCTACACTGTCTGAATAAACACTTCAAAAATACCTGAAAGTGGCTTTTCCACTGAGCACCCAACATCCACTAGGTGTGCGGCACCATCACACGCTATCTTAATCTCTTGGGCTTAAGACAGAGGTATTTTCTATGTGTTGAGACCCCCAACCTACTGAGCTTCTTGTCATCAAACAATGTAGAACTGCAGGAAGCCGCAAAAAAAATTATAAAAGTATATCACTAAAATCCCTAACCTTTGAAATGGATTTATTTATAAAATATTCCTCTTTTTCTCTTATTTCCTTTAATTTGCATGACTTGGAAAAATGAATGAAAAGGAGGGCTATGAAGATAGAAGATGAAACAGCTGTTGTCCTTTATGCAGCCCAAAATGTATCCACCATTGTAAAGACAGTGATATTGGAATATAGTGTAAAATGCATTTTCTGTGGAGAACGCTGCACTGTTCATTTGAACTAGTACTTGGTTTGCATCAGGGATATGATGGAAACCTTTAAATAGTGTGTGATAAGTTTCAATAAAGTTTTAATAAGAAATAAAACACAAGAAAAAGGGAGAACAATCAGAAATTAGCTAAGGGGAAGATCTTAAGCAATGTCAGAAAATATTTCACTGCAAGAGTAGTAGATACTCGAAACAAACTTCCAGCAGATATGGTTGGAAAATCAATAGTAAGTGACTGTATCCCTATCTGGGATAAATATATATCTATGCTAAGAGAAAAATAAAAATTAAATGATACAATTGCAGACTCGATGGGCCATGGATTTTTTTTTTTTTTTTTTTGCCTTCAAGAAGCATACATGTGTATACAAATGCTGGGAGAAATAGCTAACTAACCTGTGTTGCTACCTTGTATATATGTATATATATATATATATATATATATATATAAAAAATATATATTATATAATATAATATATAATATATTATATATGTTGTGGGGGTTAGCATCACGAACAGGTAGGCAGCAGGGCTTCAACAGACCGGACAGTGACACAGAAGTAAAGTTCAAATCCAGGCGCTGCCTGGTTTTACTTGCACGAGAAAACAAAAACACAAAGCCTTAAAGTTCAGGCCAACAACACAAACAAAAATGCTGGCTCGGCTGAGCTCTAGCTATACAGAGCGTTCCTCTCTGTCCTGCACCATTAGACGGTCACAGCGTGGTCTCCCTCTTAGCAGCAGAGGTCCACAGGAAGAACACCCACAAGCCTGCAGGTCCAGGCTTTATAGGCCTAATACCAGCCTCACCTGGGCATGGGAGTGGCAACCCACCCTGCTCTTTGACCACTTCAGGAAAAGCCGACCCAGACTAAGCGGAACTGGAACCGCTTAATATAACTAACACTGTGTCAGTAACATAGTGTTACTGACACCTAAAATGTCGGCCTTCCTTCACCGAGCCCAGGCCTCTCGGCGACACGTATCGGTCCAGAGGCTTCCTAACGCCACATAAGACAGAACCCTAGGGGAAAGATACCTTCCCTCTGCGACGTCGCCTGCCACCTTCTCACAATATATATATATATATATATATGTAGTGAAGAATTGCGGAAGAAAACAAACCTGGCGCCCAGTTCTAGAATGAAGAACTTCCTGATGAATCTATTGTGGCCAAAACATCGTACAGTGGGTACGGAAAGCATTAAGACCCCTTTAAATTTTTTCACTCTTTGTTTCATTGCAGACATTTGGTAAGATCAAAAAGGTTCAATCTTTTGCTCATAAATATGCACTGTGCACAAAAAAAAAACAGAAATGTAGGTATTTTTGCAATTTATTAAACGAGAAAAACTGAAATATATCACATGGTCGTAAGTATTCAGACCCTTTAATTATTGCCTTATAGGAAATCCTGATGTTCTACTGAATTCATTTAACTTGCCTTTGGAGATTATACAAAGACCCCAGAAGTCAACTTATCTTGTGATAATTTCCTAGTCTTTTTATCCCGATGTCTACTTCAAGACATTGCATTCAGACATTACCTCAGCTTCCTAAGTCAATGTGTATGTTGTTGGACATCAGAGAGCTAGACAGTAAATTCCCTAATGGAAAACTATTCAGTGAACAGTTGATTAATTATCTGTGACAATTTTCCTTTTTCCCCATTTCATTTGTTTCACTTTTTTTTCCTATGGGAAACACATTTTTCAAAGATGGGTAAATGTTATTTTACATATTCTTATACTATAAAGGAGCTTAATATGTTCTCAACCAATATAGTTCTAACCAATAATGATAGTAAATTCTCTGATGTGTCACATTTTAAAGCAGTTCTCATTGGATAGTAATAGACATCTTAAAAACACCAAAATGATTTAAATACAATGGGTTTTGGGGAGCAATCTGCTTCTACTTAATCTAAAAATCAGTCTAATGAAGATTTATACTGAAGTTTAACAATCACAAAAGGTAAAACATACCCTTTCAAGATTTCTAAAAATAAAAGGGAGTAAAGCTCAATTCTATAGATTTGACAGTTAAACAGGCAAACAACAATATTCTCTAAAAGCAATTATGGCCACTGTGCATTAAAACTATATTTTGAATACCTAAAATTTGACTTTGTGATACATATTTTTAAAAATATATTCTATTTTATTAGTTGTCAGTACAATGTTTTTAGTTTGTAACCTGAGCATTAATGCTGTCTATGTGAGCTGCATACAGTATGTAAAACATATACCACTAAATTATCACCACAAATTATAGGCCGAAACAGCAGGTAAAGAAGGGGTTAGATATTTCTTACCTACATTTTGCCCATGAACTTAGGTTATGTGGCTCTATTTTGGTCAAGCATCTAAAATCACATTATTTTTGAGCAATAGGGAAAAGTCAATCAAACTGAGTGAGAATTCTGGAAAACATGGCATAGACACTATTAGATACCTTTAGACACTTTTTGCACGTGACTAGATAAGAGGCTATAGATTGTAGAAATGAGTATGTCTTAGTGGAAAATAGTATGAATTTAATTGCAGTGCATTGTGGCAAAACTTTGGAACAAAAAATTGATCCAAAATTTTGTTGGATTTGTTAAACAGAGTTAAATATGGTCTTAATCTAAGCACTTGGATTCGAGTCAGCCTGAATAGTACTCTGGCCATAATCAACAAAAAAAAAACTACCCCTAAATTGGTGTTAGGGTTAAGAATCCTTTTTTTACTGGGTTTCAATTGATTAATTTACCCGTTCCCCAGTGGTTCCCCTCCTGCAGCACTGTCACTGTGATATCACTTCTGTTCTGTCTCTTCCCATCAAAAGCCGCATTAGGGTCACCAATTTTTGGTTACAGTTAGCTTATGGTCAGGAATAGGGCTAGATTTGACATTAATGCCCAAATTCAGGTTTGGGACATCCATGATGAAATTTGTCAGTAGAACTGGGGTTGAACTGAACAGGGACAAATTTAAGCAAGACTAATCTAAAGTAATCTAAAGTAAGTCAGCCAAGAGGCAGTGTCAATTACTTGGCTGGCTACAATGGTAAGGATTGAAAATAACTCAGTTTCTGTCTAATCCCTTAGATGCTACTATCAATAGTGACTATGGCATGTACATGATTAAACAATAGCAGATACCTTCCTCTACCAACCCACTTGCCCATCAACATTGAGAAAATGGACTTTCATAGCTGCCAGGGTGCTAATAGAGTAAAGGCCTCAAGGTATGGCATCTCAGTAAAATTAGTTCCTGCTAGAAACAAGGCTTGATAGGATGCCTGTCGGAGAAAGATATACTATAATATGTTGTGCACTATATCATGCCTGAGATCAGGTGATCGCATGGTTGAGTACCTTAGTGAGATTAAAAAAAAAAACATTAATAAAGTGTAAAACATATAAAAAAGTCATAAAATATAAAAATAAAAACATTTACAAATGTGGTATTGCTCCAATGAGCCAAACTTTAAAATTATCATTTTATTTAACCCACTTAGTTTTCTCCAAAGATGCCAGAATTGCTGTTTTGTTTTTTTTAGTTCATCCATGCCCACAAAAATTGGAGTAAAAACTAGTCAGAAGTCTTAGGTATCCTAAAACGGTACCAATTAAATTATCAGTTTATCCTAGAAAAAGAAAACTCAATCCATTTGTAATAAAACAAATATGTTATGGCTGAACGAACATGGTGACACAAAAAATTTTTTTTCTGTGTAAAAATACTATATAAATGTGTTATGGAAATCATTGTGACCTGAAGAAAAGAATTGGAATAAAAAGTGATGAAAAAGTCCCAAAATGTGTATTCCAAATTGGTACCAATAAAAATGGCTTATGACTATGTAGGCAAAAAAATAAAAAAAGTTATGGCTCTTGGAAGGCAGAGAGCAAAAAATTAAAACCAAAAATCTGAAAATAGCTGCGACTTGAAGGGGCTACTAAGAAAAAAAAAAGTGTGTATATTTATATAACGACAGACCAAACTGAAACATTGAGCCTAGCCCCTGACAGCCCAAATACTATGTATATCCCTTTTATATACTTAAGTTTTTATCTATAATGCTGTTGACATCTATTTCAACATTGTGTTCAGCTAATAGCTTGAGCTCATGTCTGCAGAAGTTCTTCAGTCATACTGTCTTGCAGAAAGGTAACCATCTGCAGTCACCTTGGAAAAGGGAGAGAAGATGCCCAAGAAGATGTTGGACCTTTAGCCCTATTTTTCCTGCCTGTTATTTCTGCACCGCACATCAAGGACACCTCGCACATCACCTACAGCAGGCAGTTGAGGGAGAGACCACCTACAGAGTGTGCCAGGGGATTACTACCACCATCTTCCACAGTGCAAACCCCCTCTGCACTATAGTGTCACCTGGAATGCACAAGAGGCTTGGTGATCGAACACCACCATGACACTAATAAGCCATACTACTCCCATCCTCTCTGCAGCTTCCCTGGTGTGCTACATATATATTAGCATTTTTTCTCATATAATAATAAAACGAATTGTAATATAAAATTACATAAAGATAAAGCATTAAGTATCATGAAAAAAGGTAAACATTAGAAGAATAACCAAGTGAGAGGATTACATTATGGTACCAATTAATTAGCATTCCAATCTGCATGTACTAAAAAAATTTAAAATGTGCTTTATCAGAAACAGGGGTAAATGGATTTAAGACTGCAAGCGCCAATAGGGACAGGGATCTACGTAAATAATGAAAATCTCTGTAAAACACTCTGGTATGTAACAGCGCAGAATAACATACATTTTGAATTCAGTTATATATACAGTATATGAATGAAAAATAAGAAAATATCAGAAAATAGAGCACTGGGTTAAAAAATAGACCATCCCTTGAAGTAAAATGTTGTTAGTTTATGAGGTCATTCCAGGTGAAGTTGGAAATACAGATGTATATTATTAGTGATTCATCTACCAATATTAACATTGTCTATGTATAGTTATGCTGCATGAGTATATTGCATTGCAATGCTAATCACAACTGTTACTGCCACCGTGTACAGCAGGGTAGAATTATATTAGGAGTCGCTGATTGCTATTCCAATCTACACGAGTCCTGAGCTTGCAATAAATTACATTTTCATCTTAAAGACGTCAGTCTCCCAACTCCTCAAAAAATACAAATGATTCAGTCATTTTATTTAACATATCTTTATATGTTTCCATTAGTGCAATGAGGTAATCGTCAGGTTTTTTTTTTCTTTTTGGAACTGAATGTACAATCTGTGTCAATGAATGCTCTTTGTGATAAAACGGTTTGTGTCTAGACTCCTGACTGTGCTACACTTATCTCAGCTAGTCCCATGTCCTTTATTGATTAGCAGGCATGAGGCTGTCATTTTAGGTATACAGTATGTTCCTGCTCTACTGAATTTGCTACAAATTGATACTGGGGCCTGAACAAATTTCAAACACATCAAAGAAACTCTATCCCGAGTCTGCATGACTTCCCTGAGAGGAAATATTTCATTATTTTCATTCTGTTAGCACCTGTAGGTTAAATGCAAAGCTTATCATCCTAACACATGTTTGAAGAATGTCCTGTGGAGATGGGTTCTATATGCGTGTAGACACGCTCTTGTTAGTCAGCTGGAATGGAAGAAAACCCTGTATGCTTCTTCTGAAACTCTTAAAACTTGACCTTGTTTTAGAATATTAGGTCGACAAATAACCTGATTGTAAGAACAGTAGGGGCTGTATATGACATCGAACAAAGAGGAGCAGAAATGTGTATCACTGAAGATAAGTGAGTTTTTTTCTGTAAAGTTTTCATCAAAACTAAATTGTACAATTAAAATGGTCTTTGCTTGTCTTATCAGTGGGATCACCTGCCATCTTTCTGCCAATTACAGGGTGCTAATTATATTATTTTCAGTTTGTATCATTGGGTTCATTGGCATGGTACATTGCAGATTCAACAACAAATTGTGTAAAGCCACCTATTCACAATAATTTAATTTCAGAGGATGCCCACAACAACCTAATGTGTAGGAAGGTCTCCTCAATTCCAGTGGGAAGTATGCCTTAAATTTCAGCAATTTGAATCCCTTATTCACCTGTCTAAGGAGATGGTCAGACGGGTGGGAGGCGGTTAGCTTAAAAATATAAAATTGGAAAAAAATGTTTATTACTCTAATTTAGTTTTTTGGTGTATCATAGGGTCCAGATTTGATATAAACCAAACAAGCCTATAAATATGTCCAATCTCTTTTATTTGGGTGGTGGCAGTGTACACATTAGAGGAGTAATTTTATGACACACAAGTCTTGCTTTATGCCCCAGACTACATGATTTCTTGTGCCATCATACAGTCTGAACTACATATAATATTTTGAAATACAGCAGGCTTTCTCCTTAAAGCTTGGGCCAGGGGGCGTGGCCTACCGGCATGGTGTGAGGACGCAAGAGCTGTGAGCTCCACAGAAATCCTGTGTTTCATCCTGTAATCCCTGGTAGAACTGGTTGAAATTACCACTCCTAGTCCTCCAAACGCCTGGTCAAGACCCTTGGGCAGTCGGACCCTGCAAGCAAGGCTAGAAAATCCTTAACTGATCGTGTGCAGCTGTGAATCGGGCTCAAGGCGGTGGCGGGAACAGCAACCATTTTATTCTGCCCTGTCGTCAGTGCGGAGGGGCCGCAACGCAGTGAGAGGCGCGCCAGCTTGTCTACGGCCGGTGAATCACCCCCACTGGTAGTGTCATCGGAGCGGACAGAGCGGAGAGTCTCAGACACCGGAGCGAGCAGGAGGGTGTCGTGCGAGCGACCGCGGGAGTCCCGGTGCAGAGGCAGTTACCTGTTGTGATAGCAGGCAGCGGGAACAAGAGAGGAAGTCGGCGCAGGGCGCGCCGCATGTCTGCTTTGCAAGCAGGGTGAAGCTGAGCATGACTCAGACCCCTGAGGTGTATTAAAGTGCGGATCCTGGATCACGGACTCCCCACCACCTGTGATTTGCATGCTAGAGTTGTGCATCTGCGCTCCATTTTAGTGCTCTGTGCTCCTGATTGGTGCCGGACTGCGCTAGAGACTAGCCGAGCTGCTGTGGCTGTCTTGAGCAGCTTTGGAGGAGATCTACCTGCCTCCATTATATTCCCCCTAGAATTGAGATACATCCTAATACTGGGCTCGTGATTTACATCCAAAGACACTCGTTATTGTAAGCCGCATCGCAGCCAGAAACCCGGGAGGTCACTCCAAATCCTGGGAGTGTGCCCCCAGTACATACTCCACACCAACAGAACTGTGTGACATCTCCACATTGGGGTTGCTCTGGGCAACAGGAAGTATCCGCAACTGGCCCTGAGGGCACTTCTACATCCTTAGACTGTCTGGCGAGAGTGAGGGTTGGTCGGTGGATGCTATGAGTCAAACAGAGGAGGAGGCTTCTGCCACGCAGTCTATGCTGGACACTGACAAGATCATGGCGGCTATTGCTTCCTGTCAGGCAGCATTGACAGTTAAAATAGACCATATCCATTCTGACCTGAACCGCCTAAGGGCAGATATGGATAAAGTGCGAGAAAGAAAAACAGAGGCAGAGCGCCGTATCACTAAGGTGGAGGATGCTACGGTCAACCAGGAGCGGGCTACTGCCACAATGCAACAGCAGATTAAAATCCTGCAAGATAGAGTGGAAGATGCGGAAAACCGCAATCGCAGAAATAATGTGCTTATACTGGGTCTCCCAGAAAGAGCAGAGGGAGATGCCCCAGAAAAATTTACAGAGAATCTAATTCATCAAGTGCTAGACCCAATTTCATTATCCTCCTGTTTTGTTATTGAAAGAGCACATCGGATTTCAACCAGATCCTTACCACCGGGATCTCCTCCTCGTCCTTTCATTATGAAAGTGCTTAATTATCAGGACAGAGATGCGATCCTAGCAGCTGCAAGGAAAAAAGGCGAGATAAAATACGAAATATAATCCTTTTATCCTGATTATACGACGGAGTTCCAAAAGAAGAGGCGACAGTTCACTTCTGTGAGAAATCGGCTACGGGAACTTGGTCTCAGATACTCCATGCTGTACCCAACACGCCTGAGAGTCCAGGACCAAGACAAAGTCTTATTCTTCTCCACTCCTGAAGAAGCAAATGACTGGTTAGATAGACGTCGAGATGGAAGATGCTGAATGGTCATTTCCTCTTGTGTCTTTGTGATGTGGGAGTAACCAAGAGAATTTGGGGAGACTTGGGCAAAAGGTTACATGTCTTGGCATGGACCCAGCATTCTGGGGAGGGATCATTCCGAAATAGGCTAATATGGGGGTCATTCCATTTTTAGAGGAATGTTCATATTGTGAGCGGAGCTCAGAGACGAGGGTTTTCTTTGTCTTTTTCTCCTTGTGTCTACTACACATCCAATTTTTTCTTCTTTTTTCCTTTTCTCCTAAGCAAAGGACTTGGTTCTCCCTTTTTCACCTTAAATGTTTTGGGGGGGGTGTTTTTTAGCATAGCTCCTTTTCCGGTGGTTTAGGGAAAGAGCTATGGTAGATTTCGTTTTAGGCACACTCCCCTATGGAGTGAAGAGTTGGATGTTTCTTCATAGACAGTTAAGGGTACAAAGCTCATACATGTTGGGACGGAATGGGCAGGGAGGTATGGGTAAGGGATTGTTTATTAGTTTTAGAGTTATGGTGTGTGTGAATGGTAAGACTGTTCGAATGAGTGGTGTGAATTGGGTGTCAACTTCTGAGCCCTGGTCACCTAATGGGAGATGTTATTTAGAACCTCCAAATGGCGTCATTTAATGTGATCTCTTGGAACATCGAGGCCTGAATTGCAACATTAAGAGAGCTCTGGTCTTTAATATTTTGCGTCCATACAACCCTGATATTTTGATACTGCAGGAAACACACCTTAGAGGGCAAAAAGTTATGGCATTGAAACGGCCGTGGATAGGTTCATGTTATCATGCGGTCTATTCCAATTACGCTAGGGGGGTCTCAGTAATGGTGGCAAAGAGTCTCCCATTTTATATAATACATATCCACGTTGATCCATCAGGTAGGTTCGTCCTGATGCATGTTCGAGTCTGTGGACTCGAATATGTCCTAGGAGGAATATACGTCCCCCGCCTTTTTCTAGCGTGATCCTGGAACAAATGGCAACCCTGTTGGCACAATATTCGGCGACTCCTGTCCTGCTTATGGTCTATTTTAACTCAACGCTATCCCGGGAAATGGATCGTCTACGCCCGCAGACGTCGCATGACCCTTACTTAGTCGTGTGGCCTGACTGAGGTGTGGAGATGGAGGCACCCAGAGGATAGGCAGTTCTCATGTTATGCGGCTGCTTAGGTTCCCCTTTCTCTTCCCTCTTTCTAGGAAAAGGGAAAACCTTTTGCAAACCCCCCAAGGACGGGGGTTTTCCCCGGGGGGGTTTTCGATGATCCCCCCTACATTATGGTCTCTCAGAAATTTGCAGGGAAAATAACAGTGGAGGCAAAAACCCAAAAGACTGTAAGTCCCGTAGGGGGGGGAAAGGTGTGGGGAAAGGCGGGGGTTTTTTTTGGGGGGAACTAACGGGGGTACCATGACCCTATGATGAAGGGACACATTTAAGGGGGGGGCCAGGGGAACCCCATTAATGTTTTTGTCCCCACCGAGCATTCTTAACAGACGAGAGTAGAGTAAGGGGAGCAGAAACAGACATGGAAAGCCCTGACAAGGCCATAAAAGCAAGTTGGAAGGGTTACGAAAAATTTTAACCTACTTCTCCCCCAAAATACACAAAAGGGGTTTATTGTCGCGAGACACATATCTTTTCTAGGGGGCGACAAAAATGGGGGGGGGCACGGGCTTTCTTGGCCAAAAGGGAAACGCCCAAAAACAGGGGTTCCCCAGGATCGGAAATAAAGGGGGGAACTTGTGACAGACTCGAAGGGCATTGCAGACGAGCTGATATTATACTAATTTATATACCCTAGACTCACCCCAGGCTAAATTGGGGGTTTGCTTGACGTCTCCTCCCGACTTTGTCGCGGAAAAGCGGGGAAGTTTTGGGCAATTTCCGAAGGAAGAAAATCTGTAGAGCTATCAACAGATGGCTCCGGTAAGGCCCCCGGCCCAGACCCATCCCCGGTTGAGGGGTTTTAAAAATATAGGGAAAGAGATTAGCCCCCGACTTGTTGGTTTTCAGACAGGCTTTTATAAAGGGAAACCCTGCTCCGTCTCAGTATGGCCCTATTTGTCATTAAAAAACAGAATAAGCTCCAGATATATGAAATGTACGCCCTATATCCCTTTTAAATACGTGTTACGATTTTAAACCAAAGTCTTGGTGACACGATTTTAACCCATATCCTTTCAATTTATTGGGGGACCAACCCATTTTATGCGGGAAATCTACAGACATTAACTTGAGGAGACTTTCATTTAACTTGCAAACGAAACATAAAAAAGCAGGCAATAGTAATTGGCTCGTATAATGAAAACGTTCGATAAAAATAGAGTGGGGGTTTTATGGGGGCGATTTTGATAGTATGGGCTTCCCTACAAAATTTCCTTTAATGGCCCAGACCTAGTACGGAAACCAATTGCTAGGGTTTTGGTGAATAGGCACTTGTCCGATCGCTTCTCTCTCGAAAGGGGCACTCGGCAAGGATGTCCCCTCTCTCTCTATTGTTCGCACTGGCCATTGAGCCTTTTGTCGCCCCTTTATTAGAAATAACTCGTTGATAAGGGGGTGGGAAATCCGGTGATAACAGAGAAGGTTCCCTGTTGCCGATGTTTTTCTGGGTTCCCTGCGGCCCCAGGAACCCCTAAGCCCTCCTGGTTGAGGTGGATTTTTTTATTTTTCAGGTTTAATAACAGATAAAAATGCAAAAAGGGAACCCTGCCAGAAATTTTCGCTGCGCCAGCATATGTAAAACAGTTTGAGTAGGGAAAAAAACGGCTGTGGCCCCTAGGCAGGTACCAGTTACAGGACCCTGTAAAGCCAGTTTTCCACTTCCAAGATATTATGAGGTGTCAACCTCCCCCATTTAAAAAACCCTTTTGAATGTTGGTTGGGAATTTTCCCGACCGGGAAATCCCACACCGGAGAATTAGCATCCCCTGGGGACCACTACAGTGCAGAGATCACTGATCAATTAATGGCTCCACAGAGAATTTTATACACCACAAAAAAGGTTAGGGGCAAATTGCCTAGCCCACTTTGTACTAGTCAAAAATGCGCCCGTACCCCCCCCCCCAATGTTATGGAAATCCCCTATGATTGGCCTTTTGGCAAAATGTTCAAGATTTTCTGAATCAGAATTGTTTCCCACTGTGTGTCCCTGAAATATTGTAACTTGGCCTTGTAAAGGAAATTTTGTCAAATTTAAATATAAGACAGTTGTATAGTTATTTAAGGTTCTATGCCCAGGAAACAATACTGCTAAATTGGAAGCCTTCTAAAACCCCCATTGGGGGGGGAAACAATTTAGTAAACAGAGCCCTTTGACATTTTAAAAACCCCCAAAAGTTTGAACCCAAAGGTGTTCCGGTAGGATTCTAAAATTTTTGGGTTTTCTTTAGGATCGCTGCTGATTTTTTTTAGTTCAGTTATGGGGCTTTTGGGGGGGAAGGGGGCCCGGGGTCGGGGTTTAACAAGGTTTTAAAAGGCTTTTTTTTAGATTTTAAAACTAATGTATGCGGGGATGAATGGGAATGGAATACTCTATCCCACAATGTTGATCTGTTGCTTTGGGGATTTATTTACCAATTTATTTTAAACTATTTGCTCTTTTAAAAAATTTTCGAACTGGTTTTAGCAAAACCCCTGTCCCTGGTGGAGTGAATAATGTCTATGCTTTTTTTTTTAAACCCCAAATTTTTGTAAAATGTTTTCTTAAAAATAAACACTTAAAAAAAAAAAAAAAAAAAAAAGCTTGGGCCAGGTATTTATAACAGTTTTATTATTAAAATACCCAATTCCAGGAAAGAAGGGAGTCCTCTTACGCTCCTGGAGGAGTTGGCAAGTCTCTTGAGCACCATACCTATATTGATATTGTGGACTCCTAAGCTGTGCCTGCTTCGGGAGTCAACTGTAATAAACAACCGAGCTTCTGTTGCAGTAGCCTGGTGTTTTGCCAAGTTTTACCAATACAGATTCTGGATACAGCTTTAAAGAAGGCCGGTCAATCAGGATACAACGCAATTTTATTAAACATTAGAATCACTACCCACTACCACCTTTCAATCTTTCCTTCTGCTCACCAATATCCCCCCCCTCCCAATTTCACACCTGATAAGAGTAACAGCCTTGCTATTTAAGCAGCCCTAGTATTCATGACTTTAGCCCATTCTGGCAACCCCTTTTTTAAGTGCCTCCTTAAGTGTTTGCAGCTTTAATCCCAGCATTAAACCAAAGTGAACCAAAGGAAAACCAAGACCCTTCCCCAGCTCCTCACCACCATCACCCAAATGCACTTCTTTTCTACAATCATCACTGCCTCCCTAATCATCAAACTCCTTGTCCCCCCCTCAACACCCAGTGGCAAGGGAAAAATCCCCCCCTTCTGTCTTACCCTCCACCTGACCTCTATCACCTTTTCCACAACATAAAAAATCTTTCTAAAAAAACCCACCAACCCACTTTTTTTCTACCCCCCAAACCCCTCCCCCTCTCCCTGCCTGTCCTCTCTCCCGGGGGGTTTTTTCCCAACTCCGGGGCCCCCCCAGCGCATCCCCCTGTGGTTTCAGGCATCTCTTACAGCCAAGCAGCAACCTTTTTCAACCAAAATAAACCTCAAACCCTCCCCCTCACCCCTCACACCTCATCCCCTGTCTGGAGCCCTTGGAATGACTTCTGTGTGCAACAACTTCCCCCATCTACGCCTCTTTATCTCACGCAATCTAACCTTCCTTGGATTAAAGAAAATTTGGTGACACCCTCTGACACAACTTCCCCTTCTGCACCTTCCGGGGGGGGGCTCCATTTACCCACCCCCCCGCCCTGGCCCGTAAACATGGGGGAGGTGTCGGCCTTCTTCTGCAACCCCGTTCCTTCTCTCCTTTCCACCGTCCTTCCCCACCTCCCCTCCTTCGATGTGCTTTTTTTTTGCATTTCTCCCCTCCAACCTCCAATGGCTGTTGTCTATTGACCCCTGGGCCCGCCATCACCCTTTTTGACCACTTTGCTTCCTAGCTCCCCCCTTTCTTTCCACCCAAAATCCCCCCTATTATCATGGGAGAAAATTTTAAAAAACCAATCGTACCCCCATCCCTCTACAAACTCCCACATCTCCTTTCCTTCGGCCTTTTCCAGTGGGCCTTGGGCCACCAAACAGGGACAAAACCGGACCTACTTAAACCCCCTTTGCCCCCCATCAACCCCCTCAAACTCTCCTCCCCTTTTTCTGCCCCCAACCTGCCACCTTCTCCTCCCCCCACTCCACCTGCCCCTCCCCGCACCAAATCTGTACCCCACGCAGGAAACCCCAAAACCCAACCCTTGCACTCTCTCTGACTCCTTGCACCTTTCTCTACCAATCCCATTTGCCCGATCCAGGCAGCCCACCCCCTTCCAACAACACAAACGCTCCACTCTTGATGCTGTGCCCTCTTCACACAACAGAACCCCCCAAAAATGAACAGAAAAACCCGGGACAAAAAATCCACCAAAACTGGGCACTTCCAGAAATTTCCGAAAGCCGCTGGAAAAAACCCGCTCCCCCCGACGATTCACCTCATAAAAGAATCCTCACACATTTAAATCCCATCACCTCAGCCAAACAAGTTTTTTTTTGAATCATATCCTACCTTCCCACAACCCCAGACAACTTTTTTAACCCTTCAACCCTTTTCTTGCGTCCACCCGTCCCCCTCCCCCTCTCTCCTCTCAGCAGAGATTTTGCAATCCTTCCATAATAAAAAAAATCTCTGGACAAAGCTTTACCCTGCAAACCCCTCAGCCCACCTCCCCTTCCTGTGGGGGTCCCCCGCCAACCTCTGCACCTGCTCAGGGCTATTCCCCTAATTGCTTGTCTCTGGTCACTCATGACAAGCTCTCCTCTTTCTGTCCAACAACCTCACCACCTGTTGTCTTGACCCACTCCATCCCACCTCATCCCCGCCTTGTGCGTTACACCCAGCCCTCCCCATCTCTTCAACCTATCGCTAACCCCCTGGCACTTCCTTCCCCCCTTTTAAAAACCCTCCCTCAACCCCCTCCTTTGGAAACCACTCTTGACCGCTCCTCACTTCCAACTACGCCCCCTCTCACTGTTCCATTCCCTCTAAACTCCTTGAGCAGCACGTCCATCTTTAACTGTCCTCCCATCCCCACCAACTCTCTCCTTTCCCTTCCCAAACGGGGGTTCCGTTCCCACCACTCTAGAAACTTCCAAAACCCAAAACCCAAGGGCCTGCAACTCCAAAGCCTCACCCACTACTCTGTGCTTCTCCTCCTAACCCTTTCCCTGCCTTTGACACTGTTGACCATTCCTTTTCCTACATATACTCCCTCCCCTGCATCACGGACTGGCCCTTCCTGGATTCCTCGTACCTCACGATCGGACATTAAGCATTTCTCCTTTCGTTCCCCTCCTCCTCTCCCCCCGCTCTCGTTGGGGTCCCCAAGGGATCAGTCCGGGCCCCCTACTCTTTTCTACTCAAATCTTGGTCTGGTCAGCTCATAGCATCACACGGCTTTCAATACCACCGTAGCTGACGACACCCAATCACATCCCGGCCCCGAGTCACCTTCTTCTCTCCCAATCCCAACTGTCTTTGTTCAAATTTCCCCTTCTTCTCCTCTGCTCCTAAAACAAACGTGGAGAAAATGAAATTATTATCTTCCCACCACCCCCCTCTATCCCTCCACCTGATCTCCTATCACGTCAAAGGCTCACTCTTCACCAGCACCACAGGTCCGTCCTTGGGGTAACCTTTGACTCCAATCTGTCCTTCAAACCAACTCCAAAACCCCCACCTCGGGCCTATCACCTCCACCTAAAAAATTTTTCCAAATCCCTCATTTCTTTAAATTTGAAAGCACAAAAAAAGTTTCCCCCCCTCGTTTTCCCCCTCGACTACTGCAACATCTTCCTGTGGGCCCCTCACTAGCACCCTCGCTCCCCCCCCAAACCACCTTAAATTTGCTTCCCCCTCTGATTCACCTCTCTCCTCCTATCCCCCCCTACCCCCCCCGATCCCCTTCACTGGCTACCCATTGCCCCCGGGAATTTCCCTTCAAGCGCAAAATTTACCCACAAGGCTCTCCATAACCTCTCCCCTTCTATATCTTGCCTTTAAACTTTAAAAATCTCCCTCAAGCAACCCCGCTCCCTTTACGGACCTTCTCCTCTGCTCTCCCTCTTTTTACCTCCCCACAAACCCTCTCCCAAAACTTCCTCGTGTTTCCCCCACACTTTGGAACTCACTGCCCCAACACCCCGACTACCCCCTCTCCCCACTTCAAAAGTAACCTAAAAAATACCCTTCAGGGTTGCCTATAACCAACATAACCATTTTGCACTGCTCCACCCCACAAAAATGTCGCCCTTCCCTTCTGTCTCTTCACCCCTTCCCGTAATTTTAAAGCCTCACGGCAGGCCCTCCTCCCTCTGTACCCGTTTTTTATCACTTATTTCACTTTGTAATTGTTTGACCAATGTTTTTTATGTACCCCCGAAATTTACGCCCCTGGAATCAAGGGCGCTCCAAAATAAATGATAATAATAATAATAATCAATCAATTATGATGAAATTATAACATATGAGTAATATGATAAACTGATTACAGAAAATAGTGTGGCATGGGGTACAGTTTTGCTAAATATTATTTTCAAAGGTTAAATACTTAAAAAATTTTTCTAGAGTGACATCCCTATTTTTTTAACTTCACCCAAAGCTTTATGGTTGAACAGGAATCCAGGGACCATCCCAAAAGTTAAGATCCCTTTAAAACCCGTGAACAAGGCTTCTTGTCACCACAAGGGGTCCTGGTCTTATAAGTCTTAAAAAAAAAACGGCAGAACACCTTCGTTTTGTGTCCGCTTTTGAGTACAAGTTCTTTTGTATTCCTCTCCCTGACCATGGAGGGTCCGCTTCTGGTCAAGATAAAAAATAAAAATCACTCCCCCAAAACCAGGCTTTAGGCCCATTTTAACGTAAAATTTAAACAATGAAGTCTGCAGCATAAGAAAAACAAGGTTGCAAACCCCGTGTGATTATGCTGTATACAATATTGGAAATTATGATTAAATTAATAAAAAGGAAAGGAGATTAAGACAAAATAGTCCAAAAATTTTTCTAGCACTACACCTGGATAATAGCTAGGCGTTGACCACTATTGACTGTTGAATCTATGTGGTTGATAGAGGAAAGAGGCTCACTCTGTCTAACTATTGGCACCTCGCAAATTATATAACGGGGTGCAGATGGTTGACATGGTAGCTGGAGGCCAAATAAAGGTGTAAAATAATTATAAGGCCCTGCTCTGAGGCAGAATCTAATAAATTACTTATCATAGGCATAAGACATAGCAATACAGGCGTGTACAGTAATGTACTGCTGTGTATTGGAAAAGCAATCGTGGTCATGGTAGAACAAAAAAAGTAGAAAAACAGTAGTAATAATAGTAAATAATAATAATAATAATAATAATACATAATAAATAATAATAATAATAATAATAATAAAAATAATACCGTGTTTCCCCAATAGCAGCACTTTATCATACACATTGTAAAAAAATAACAACCCAATCTATAAAATTATCGAGTTATTTAATCCAAACAGTGAATGTCACAGAAAAACATTTAAAAAAATTCGAAAATTGCATTTTTTTGGTCCATTGAGACTCACAAAAGCAAAATAAGAAACATAGTTTCCAACTTTCCAGGAATCTTCAGAAGACTCCCAGAAGAGTTGGGAAGTCTGCTGCAGCTGCTGATAAAACAAGTGGTATCAGAGTAATGCATCAAGAGATTCTGCCCTGACACGGTGGTACATTCAGTAGACCTGTGTCACAGCTAGACTATATACTATAGCTGCAGCTGCAGGAACAGCTTTTGTACACGGCGATTCTGTTTTGTAAGGGTCAGTCACCTTGTACAAGTTACCAAGTCTTGGATTTAGTAAAAGAGTCTCAGACCATCACACCTGCATATTTAACAGTTTTTACAGTCCAATATCAGCAGCATACTACTAGCACTAAAAAGCAATCAAAAGGCACATAGGAACTATTGGAAAAGCATTTCTGCTAATTTGAATACATGAAAATGTGAGGATCTTAGTGTACATTTTTGATCAAAATTGTAATAAACCCACCTGCCAATCAACAAGGCAATGTCAATACAGGTGGGAACCTATGTTACATGTTACCTCTCTTGGTGCCTGTTCAGACCTCCACATTTCAGGGAGAGTAGACTCCAGCTACAAAGTACTTTGCATTGATTTAAAAACCTGTGCAGGTGGGTGGAGTGCAAAAGCCAAAGTGGGGCAGTATGGGAGTGGTTGCCCCCACTTTGTCTTTTGCACTCTGCCTACCTCTTTCCTTCTCTCCGTGTGTCACTTGGCATTATTGTATGTGTCTTATATTATGTGCCTAAACCTATTGGCTTGTATACCGGTATAATCGGTATTATGATGTACCCATCCATCAAATGTCAGTAAGGGGTGAAATACTCAATGATGTACAATAACCCTAAATGATGTATCAAAGATGTCAAATTTGGATGAATCAGTCCTTAGGACCTTCTTTCACTCTTCAATAGTCCACTGAAGATGTTTCTTGACCCAGGTAAGTCTATTTGTTTTTGTTATTATTTTTGAGTCATAGTAGTGGTTTTCTTACCGATACTCGACTTGTCAGAGCTGCAAATAGAAGTTTTCTCTTCCCAGTTAAAATTATACTACTTTATGTTTTGCTGCAATGAGCTATGCTTGAAGATTTTAAGCTATGAGGTTTAGATCAAATAAAGTCTTGACTTGTCATCTGATTTTGTAATGACCTTTGGTTTACCAGACTGCTTCAGAGTTGTCTCCAGTTTCCGGGTGCCTTTTTTATTATATAGGAAACTGTACTCACTGCCATCTTACTTTCTTGGCCATTTTTCTGTAGGAGAAGGGTTATAACTCAATGGGTTATAATTGTCTGTCTTCTTTTGTTAGTTGCTTTTTTGCCATTATAAAAGCAATGTGATCTGTCTTGAACAGCAAAACTGTCCAAATCCTGCCCTATATGGTGTGATAATGCAGTCTTTTCCAACACTGGTTATATGGAATCAGAGGGTTTGAAAGCAATCTCCAAAATATAAGAAACATGTAGGAATAGTTTACAACTAATTTCAAACCATTATTTGCTTTCTTTGGGGCAGGCGGGTAGTTGTCCTTTCCCTTTATGTCTTCCTTGAATAATAGTCATATAATTAAAATCAGAGATTAAAATGAATACTTTATTTATTTTTCTAGTGTACTTTTAAACCTTCAAAACATTTTTTGTTATTTGCTGTACTAGAACTGTGTAAGGAGACCTCATTTGCATCACGTCTTGTTCTCCATTGAGCATTTATGTACTTTCTTTATAAGATGAAAAAATACTTATTTATTTTGTCCTTTTTTAAAATAAAATCCAAAAAAAACGGAATAATATTTTTTTAGAGACAGTTAATGAGAAATGTATATAATAGTAAAGCCTGGCGTTTGTATACGTTTTTACATAATGTACAGATAAGTTAAATATAGGCCAACAACATGATGTGAATGGGGCCTTAATGTCAAAGGAAACTGTTATTAAAACATTATTGGTACTGAGAGTTAAATAGGTTTTGTTTTGTGTGGAACTTAATCCTGTTTTGTGTTAACTTAATCCTGTCATGTACACGTATCCTTTTTTATATAGTTTTAAGTGTTTTCTTATAGTTTGTTGCCCTGATGTGTTAATGTAATAAAATTATTTTTAACTCATCCACATTGATTACACCACCTTTTTTATTTGCTTGCTTAATGTGAGGGTACCACACACAGCCAGTAGATGAATTTAACCTATTATTTGGACCATATACAACCCTTACATCAGGAAGGCTATGCATGGTAAATATATTAGGTTACATATATGTAAGGGCTCTGTGTGGTACATATATGTACATATAACAAGTTGCATGTAAGTTTCATGTAATCTACTATATTTACGACAGAGCCTCAGGTTTGTAACCGGTAACATGTAAAGAACACATTCCAGTTGAGGACTGCATCTTAAAACTGCTTTTTGGAAATGTGCACATCTATACCAAAAATTGTCATGGTGTTTCAACGCATTTATTTGAGTTGCGGCTTTTACTGATGAAATACATTTTCTCAACAGCTATTGTCTGAAAAAAAAATCACACTGCAAAAAAAACCCACTCTGAAATCACAGCAATATGTGGTAAAAATTCACATAGTTTTTAAATGCAATTCTTAACGGCGTCAAATACAGTATGCTCATCTGTACTCAGAACTCCTTTTCACATCAGTAGGAGAGCTCCAAGTGCCTCTCCATTCAAAGCAGAAAGGTATCAGGGCTTGCTCTTGAGATAGAGGTGGGTCACTTACCTATCTGACATTGATGGCATATCTAGCATCAGTTTTGCTTATTGCACTAAGAAATTGATGATATACAGTATATGTGTATACATTGGTCTATTATGAAGATTGAAAGTTATAAAATGCAAAATAAAAAGTAAAAAAGGAATTTTTGATAAACAAAAAGGTGCAGTGTTTTCCATGATAGCAAGGAATCTATGTGAATTGATATGCCATTCATGTTTGAAATGGATCAACCCACTTAAGCTCCTATTCTACTCCTAATTGTTACTGATTGTGTGCATCCTTTTATGATCACTGTAATTTTTTTAATGTACTATCTCATAAAGTGTTCATAGTTCTGAATTTAAGAGAAAACTAATGAGATGTCGTGGAACGTGAGTTCTGCAGTTTTACATTCTGACTATCTTTTTGGTTGTGAATATTAAAAATAAAATGTGCATTTTAATTAGTTTCCTAATTAGAAATATACACCAGTAAAGTAAAATTGTTTCCTATCATTAGTAAAAGAAGAAAAACCACAGGTGCCAGGAAATCCCCACTAGATCAAGCTGACTAATTAAAAGTTAAGAGGAAACTTTCATTGGCTTCCTAGCGCATGCAAGCATTTCTATAACTCCTTCCTGCACAACAAAGTGATTTGTAGGTAATTCCGCAGCCGGATATATACAAATATAGCAAACACCAGCTGCTATTTCTGCCATTGTCATGCTGGCATTAAGTTATCAGGTGGCGTTGCATTATATCACTGCAGCCCCATTTGCTAGCCACAATATGAAAAGCAATGGGTTTTCATCAGTAACACATGGTTTTTCAATAAGTATCGGCTTGCATTACTTCACATTAATGCATAGAAACACAATGCTAATTTGATGTCAGTAGGCACCAGATGTTTACTTCTGTATGGAAATGTAACAATTGTAAAACTTGGAGATTATACAATAAAACAAATACTGAAGATTTTAATATGAATAGTTTTTAATGCTTAAAGATTAAAATTGACACAAAAAGGAAATGTGTTCCTTATCTTTCCCTTTAGTTTCACAGACAAGTATATTGTAGGCAACTTGTTTATGGAAGTAATTTTGCAACAGTGCTGGTTGGTACAAAGTGGTAGAACATTGCTTCATCTGTATGAGTCACCTTTCCTGGGTCTTAATGGTGGCTCCGAGAGGAATTAAGTTGAGTCAAATTGTAACAAACCAAGCAGTAACAACCATATGATGTATATGCATCAAACACAACACTTCAACAGGTCTTTCAATTTCAGACATTTATGGCATATCAACACTCCCAAAGCAATGAATGGAGAATAGACAGGTAAGCATGGCCATTTCTTCATTCTAAATAGACAGTTTTGGTGGCCCATATAACACAGATGTAATCTATATCTTTTAGACATTTAAGGCATATGTTATCCACGTGCCATAAATGTCTGAGATGGGACAACTCCAATAGTTGATGAAGCTTAAAGGATAATGATATAGAAAACAATGGCAAGAATGAGGATGGCAACATGAATAGAATCGAGGTGATGACCATTCAGAAACAAGAAATGACCCTATGGTAACTAACTCTTCCTGACTCTTTCCTTAGATCTTTTCTTAAGGATGATCATAACACCAGACACCAGGAAACATTTCCCAAAAGATATCCTAAACTACAACTGACCTTGAGACAGCAAAAGGACTCTGGAACCCAGATACAACTAAGACTGAACACAACAAGAAATAACCACTTACATCAACTGTGATATACAGCAACTCCTGAAATTAATACACTGTCTATGACTACTATACAAAACAATGCTACAATGGATTCCATTTAACCAATATATCAAGAAAAAGTAGATAATATAACCCAGAGCTGTATTTACTCTGTAGCTGGTGTTTCTCGTGGCATAACAATAACAATGAATCTTGTCTTTGATAAAGCTCTTATCACACTGCATCTTGCATTGTTCATTCAAGGTATATTGAGGATTCCCCAACATATACTTCCAATGGATACTTCAACACATAGTGTTATCCAACATGAAAAAAGGAGTAAAAAACACCAGGTTTAGGGTCCCATTATTTTTCACCCATTGCTGTTTGTACCTTTGCCCACATGGCTGATACTTCCTCTACCAACACAAAAAAGAACCAACCCAGGACATGAACCACTCTGGACTCTTGAAAAGTGGCAAATCATGGGCTTATTCTTTGCATAGAATTAGTTCTTTCTACCCAGTGTTACATACACTTTCTTGCTAAGCAACACCCCATTTTCAAGGTTCACACTGGTAAAAAGGATTTACGTTTTTACAAGCAGAGAAGGAAGCATGCTCAGGAGTCAGGGTAATGGGTCACCATTTCACAAGATAAAACATATAAGGTAAACTGATGCCTCATGCCATAGGTAGTAAACAAAATTACATCATAGATAATTGAAGGCTGATTTCTATTCAGCTCATTGGGTAAGCATATGTTAAAGAAAATAAACATGTGAATTGTATATCGGATCCTAACAGGGAGAAGATGGTCAGGTGCATACATTATTTTGAAACTATGAAGAAAGATCCAACATCAAGGGATAAATCCGTAAAACTTACAATTTTTTTTACAGACATGCACAGACAATTTAAGAACTCACAAACATGGCTGATGCATTTCAGATGTACACAACATTCTCAGACTTTGTTGCTTTAACTAAGAACATTGGGCACATTTATCAAAGTAGTTGCGCCAGAATTCTGATACAATTTGTGGCAAACCTAATGCTGTGTATGCTTTACACCATGTTTATTATCTGTTATACATAGTTTCTAGACACTTTCATGCCTTGTCCAACAAAATAGGCGTGGTCTCAATAAACCTAGTGTGGCTTAGGGTGGCAAGTAGTAGTACCAATTAAGCCAACTTTCAAATAGTGTAATGTTAGTCTAGATAGGTCTAACATGCACCAGATTTATCATTACTATTATAAATGTGGCGCATTATAAGACTGTATGGATGAACTTGACACTGTCTAAGAATGAAATAATATTGATAAATTTGCCCCAGTGCATGTGTCTGAAACGTGATAGCCATGTTTGTAAGCTTTTGAACTGTCTGTGCATATCTGGATTTTAACTCTATGGAATCAAATTTAACGTTTTATGCATTTATTCCTTGCTGCTGGATTTTTCTCCATAGTATTGCGGCACACCAAACATATATGCTAGGCGCGTCGTACCTACGGCACAATTTATGAGTGCACATTCACCACTTTCATATATTCAGGAGCATTGTACACTGAAAAAAAAAAGAAAAATGGTGTCAAGGCACCAAGTTTTATACATGTCAGCCAAAATATATTACTATAATTTTCCATTAAAGAGGTACAAATTATATAGAGTCATTTTTCCTATCAATGGCAAGCAATACCATTAATATCAATTGTATCATATAATACATCTCGTAGAGGTATCTATGCTATAAAATGATAATTTTATGACTAGCATAAGACTCAAATTTATAAAGATTGGCATATCATATGTCTGTCATATACACTAGTCCAATGAAATAAGATAAAATGTATTAGTAGGTGCATACTTCTACTACATTTGTTGCATCTGTGGCTGATTTTATGACTCAAATTAAATTCTACACCATGAACTTGTATCAAAGTGTATGACTCCATAATTTATACCATTATGCAACTAAATCTGCAAGGCTGTGGAGGCCCCACCCATCACACTGGGATCCTCTTTTTTTTATTCATTTTTTCCTCTAAGTAGGGTGTTGGATGAAATGCAATAACCAATATAAGTACCTTCCCCCTTTATTGCTTCTGCCGCTGGATATATTATTACCAAAATATTAATTTTCTCTATAAAATGCTTCTCCTCCTCTCTGCTGCTCTAGGCACAGGCCCTTATGTGCCTTGTTATAAATACAGCTCTGATGATTCCAAAGTAGTGTATAGGTGACATCACATATACATTGAGAGCTAATGATTTTTGAGGTGCAAATCTTTTCAAAATGTTTTTTCTCTGTGCAGGTTCCATTCCTATTTTCAGCTTAGAAAAATGTATGTGAAATATGAAATACTGTGATGTTAAAGGGGTATCTACAGAGTAATAAACATTGCTCAATCTATCCCAGTTGAAATATAACCATTGTTGTTATTGTAGAATATGACCATTATAGTTAACTATACTGTGGCTTACAGAGTTATAAAATGCCTGCACTTTGAATGTCATGGGAATTGGTGTCAAGCTAACAACTAGGCCCTCTGCATTAATTCTATATGTGCAGATGTAGGGAGCAATGGAAACTATGTACATTATACAAAAGTACTCAGTTGCATAGTAGATTAAAGTAGTGCCACCTACCATGATAAATTCATTTGGCACTTAGCACAGCATGCCATTATGGCTTTGCACTTTGTTTACTGCATGTGTCATGGCATCCCCATTGTGATGCCTGTTATCCATTGGCATCTAAAAATAAGATTCATAGTGTAAGAATGAATAATAAAAAAGATTTTGAATATTTGCTGCCAGTTTCATTTTAGATTTAATTTTTCTTTTTACAATTTCCCACGGAAAAGTTTTAATTTTTTCTAAGACACAAGTATTATACAGAGAACACATAATTCTATACAGAGACATTCTTTCTCTGTGTAATCTGACAATCATTTGTGTCTGATTAAGCTTTCACATTTCTTCAAGTGTAATCATTATTTTCATGTTCACATCTTGGCCAATCAGAAGGATCTTAATGATAGTTTTAGAGACATCTGTACCTTCAGCGTTTTTATCAACACATTTTTTTGTTTGCAACTGCCTTTCTCTAAGCACATCATTTGTCATTATGAAGCTTCAAGTGTGGGATGTAGCTGAGCACAAAAATATACTAGTTATGTATAGAGGTAACTATAGCATTATCTGGTTGTTGTTTATTGTCTGCTCTGTAGTCTAACAGGATACCGCCCTACATCCTGAACAAAATGCCAGTAAGAATCATGACTGTGATCTTTTCTTTACTGTAATACTATTAGAACAAATTATTTGGTCTGTGTTGTTTGTTTGCTTTAAAACTGCTTTTTGGGGATATAATCAAGGACATGCTGCTATTGGAACCATGGTAGGCTAGCCCAGACCACCAGGAAAAATAAATTGGCGGGGTAATTATGTTATATAATGTGTGCATTGGCAGAGTTATAACTAGGGCCCTTTGTTTTAAGTTTTGCTCAGTAGGGCTGGGTTCACACAGCATTTTTCACGCCATACTGTGAACTGCGGCATGTATTTTTAAAGAGAAAAAACTTATGTTCCTGTCACTAATTTTACTCGTCTAGGAGGGAGCCATCACCTCAGGCACTCACTGTAGGGTTAATGAAAATCAGTGCTGACACATTTGCATTTTCAATAGCACTCACCTACGTATGACAGTGTAATACCTTATAAATAACAATCACCAAAAATACACTTGTAATGGAATAAATATACTGTATGCTTTATTGTTACTAAAAAAAACCTGCTACAAAACCAAGACCTAAAATTATTACCACTTAAAGGGGTTTTGCCACAATGTAATGTTGACGTGGGATCCTCCAAAATGGCAATTTAATCACTTTTCTAAATATGTTTGATTACAAAAATTGCAGTCTGAGATAGCTACAGGCTGCCGTTACCTCCTTAATACTTTAAAGCTTCTTATTAGATACGACCTGACCAGAGCCTGGCAGCCGGGCTTGCACAGAGAACACTTACTTATCTGATGAAAGGGAACTGAAGAAGGCCTTTTCAAGGCACCGGTAGAAATATGCTTGTGTTTTGTATACATAATCCACTAGTTGTTTAGTGTGATTAACTGAGTAGATCCCTGCATTATCTGATGACAGAAAAACATGAAGAAGTCATTCAAGCTGCTGTGGAGAAAAGGTGTTTGTTCTTTTGTTATACAGAATCTACTAGTTGTAGTTTGATATTTGAGTGAACATTTCACATGATCCCTTATGTGTCTCTCGCTCTCTCAGCTCACTCTCAGCTCAGTGTGGCTTGTTTACAATTGCTTCTTAGCAGATAAGCCACGTCCTGGCAAAACCCCTTTAAGGATCAAATAATACTGCCAGACCATGGCCAAAAGTGACCACCACATGTGACTTTAAAATTTAAATCTTATGTAGGGCAAAGATTTAAATTTTAAATCTTATGTAGGGCAAATGATGAGGAAAATTAGGTCCCAGATCAGGCTGTATAAAAATAAAATGGCGAAAGTAGAAGAAAAAAGCGCAATGGAGAATAGGGATAAAAAAACTCAAGTGAAAAAATTTGGAGAGTCCACGGTCACATGACATTTTTATGAATGCAGACATAATGTATGCGACCTAAAATGGTGTATCATAGAGGAAATTCAGAGTAGTACAAGTGAAAATATAACAACACAATTATTAAGGAGAGAAGTCTACTGGATTAACCAGTTACAGACCTTAGCGCCTTGTGGTCTTAATGAAGAGTGTAGGTCGAGCGTGTATCTTTAGCTCTCCCCCACCTCCCTACTATTAGGGACGGTATAGTAGGGTTAAACAATAAATTTTTTTTTTTAAAAAGTGTAATAAAGATAATGAATTAAACATATGAAAAGTGAAGTTAAAATCATGTACCCACTATTACCGATGTTTTTAAATACGTTGTTGTTTTTAATGGTCTGTTTAGTATATAAGTAGAATCTTTTCAACATCCCAGAATACTTGACAAAGGGGGCGGACCCCGAAACGTAGCAGGTGCAAACGAGCACGGAGGTGATGGAGGCTTTACACTCAGAGGAACAACAGGTCTCAGCTTGTGAATAAGTCTGCATGGACTGAAAGGTTGGACTTTGTATCTTACCCTGTAACGGTTACCTATCTATATACTTTTTAAAGTTTCTATTGTGCTATATATGCATATTTTTGGCATATCTTTTGTATCGATTAAAAGGAAAGAAAAAAATGTACAGATTCGTGGCAAGAGTATATATATATAAAGTTTGCACACATTGGGATTGGGGAATCCTATAACTCAGCCACTTTATGGTAACTGGGGAAGAATTGCTAACTGAGTGAGACTACGGTTATGAAGATACACCACATGTGACTATCAGTTGTACACAGGCTCTGAAAATGCATATTAATGCCATATAGGGACCATATAGTGGTAGATACTAGTTGTATGTAGATGCTCTACAGAAATGTAAGTGATTACACTGTAGTTACATTTAGTGACTCACAGGAGACGTCTTTTCAGATAGGAGTCGTTCACTTTCCCTTCTCCATCCGGCCAAGACCACCATGATGACTTCTCCCGGCTACGACTCATCAATGCAGGATTTACCAAACAAACATTTTAAAATTCTCACTTTTACAGCATCTATGTACCTACCTACCTACTGTGGGGTTTATATAACTCCCTTCCTAATGGGGTCTTTTACAGGAAAGAATGGTGAAGCCCCATCCTCCAAGCAACTGGCTTTTCTACGATAGGAAAGCCAGGTGTCTGCTGTGGGGGATGGGGCATCACCCATCATTCCTTTATTGGCCCCAATTAGGTAGGTTTAGAGACCCCTCCTAGAAGGTAGGTATATAAGTCTCCTCAGGTCTCCTATGTAGTTGTATGTATATACAAATATATAAATATATATAAAAATATAATATATATATATATATATATATATATATACACTCACCGCCACTTTATTAGGTACACCATGCTAGTAACGGGTTTGGACCCCCTTTTGCCTTCAGAACTGCCTCAATTCTTCGTGGGATAGATTCAACAAGGTGTTGCAACGATGCTCAATTGGTACCAAGGGGCCCAAAGAGTGCCAAGAAAATATTCCCCACACCATGACACCACCACCACCAGCCTGAACCGTTGATACAAGGCAGATTGGATCCATGCTTTCATGTTGTTGATGCCAAATTCTGACCCTAACCATCCGAATGTCGCAGCAGAAATCGAGACTCATCAGACCAGGCAAACGTTTTTTCCAATCTTCTACTGTCCAATTTCGATGAGCTTGTTCAAATTGGAGACTCAGTTTCCTGTTCTTTGCTGAAAGGAGTGGCACCCGGTGTGGTCTTCTGCTGGTGTGGCCCGTCTGCCTCAAAGTTCGCCGAAACTGTGCGTTCAGAGATGCTCTTCTGCCTACCTTGGTTGTAACGGGTGGCTATTTCAGTCACTGTTGCCTTTCTATCAGCTCGAACCAGTCTGCCCATTCTCCGTTGACCTCTGGCATCAACAAGGCATTTCCGCCCACCGGACAGCCGCTCACAGGAGGTTTTTTGTTTTTCGGACCCGTCTCTGTAAACCCTAGAGATGGTTGTGCGTGAAAATCCCAGGAGATCAGCAGTTTCTGAAATACTCAGACCAGCCCTTCTGGCACCAACAACCATGTCACGTTCAAAGGCACTCAAATCACCTTTCTTTCCCCATACTGATGCTCGGTTTGAAACTGCAGGAGATTGTCTTGACCTTTGTCTACATGCCTAAATGCACTGAGATGCCGCCATGTGACTGGCTGATTAGAAATTAAGTATTAACAAGCAGTTGGACAGGTGTACCTAATAAAGTGGCCGGTGAGTGTATAAAATAATATAATAATATATAATATATATATATATATATATATATATATATATATAGGCCCGGACTGAGCGCCTGCCCGGCGGCCCGTGTGACTCCTGGGCCGCCTGCTTTACGTGCGATCAGTTGATGCTGTTCCTACCTTCTTCAATACAGGAGCAGCGCCGCTGTTAAGGATATGATGTGTAGCTGTGGAGGGCCACGGCTGCTGCTGTGGGCGCTCCACACCCCAGTGTCTGCGCTGGCAGCATCAGACATCAAGTCTGTGCAGGCCACGCAGCTCCGCAGCGGCCGCTTCACTCGCTGAGGCAGGAGGAATCGTGGGCAGTACAGCTCACACAGTGAGCTCAGGGGGCGGGGCCACGCAGCTCTGTGCACAGAAGAAGAGCACTGACTGCCTGGCTCCCTATTTAGTGCTCCTGCTCCGCCCACTGCAGGCCTGGCAGGACGCTGAGGAGATGAGCTTCCTGCCTATCCAAGAAGATACCTGCTCCTGCAGAGTATTGTCCAATTAGGCTGGTAAGTGTCCTTCAATTTATTACTGGGTCCTCAGCATGTAGCCTGCCTAACTAAGACTGTGTACAGAAACGGGAGCCCCAGAGCTTTCTGTGGGAACTTTTACTGTAAGGGGCAGAAAGGGGTCATTATAACTAGAGATGGGCGAATTGATTCTAATGAAGTGGAATTCGTTTAGAATTTCAGGAAAACTTCGGTTCTCAATGAAGTCGAAGTTTGGGGTACTTCGGGTGAACGAAGTGTGCTTTTGATTGATAAAATGGCTGCGAGCACATGGCGTTACATGGGGCAAAGCACTCTGGGAGGAAGAAGGGCAAAGCCTGCATGACATGTGCAGAGATGAAGCCAATCAGAGACCGGCGGGATTCTGTGACGTCATCGCACTATATAAGTCCGGGCGCGACGCTGGGAGCTCACACTCCTCTCACTGTACTGATCAGGGAAGGTGCTGCCGCGACTGCTTGTAATAGCTCTTACTGAAGAACTGATTTTTATATAGCGATTTTTGTGGGGTGTCTCAGCTTGTCTCAGAGACTGCTTCTCTTAATGTTCTATTTCAGATTTTTTGGTGTATTGGATCTGAAGTCCAGTGTGAGTCCACTGCAGCTGCATATACATTTTAATGCTATCTGCTCACAGCACATTGAATATCCAAGGGGGATCTAAGCCAGTTCCTGTTGTATTCATTTAAAGAAAGAGCGTTTTTATAATACAAATACCACTTCATTTTTGGCTGCTCAATTCTTTTGCGCAATTTACATCCAGGGGTTAATTAAGCGTTGTTCTGCTGTTGTGGTGACTCCAAGAAACTGTCTTTTTCCCCACCAAAAATTACAATTTTCCTGTACCATAATTCACAAGCAAAGGTTATTTTCAATTTTCTCTCTTGTTGTGTAGCGTAGAAAACACGCAATTGTAACACGCTACAAAGCTAGTAGCTTGTGGCTGCTCAATTCTTTTGCGCAATTTACATCCAGTGTTTAATTAAGCGATGTTTTTGTGCTGTGGTGACAAAAATAGACCGTCTTTTTCACCGCCAAAAAATACAATATTTCCTGTACCATAATTCACAAGCAAAGGTTAATTACAATTTTTTCTCTTGTTGTGTAGCGTAGAAAACACGCAATTGTAACACGCTACAAAGCTAGAAGTTTTGCGGCTGCTCAATTATTTTGCGCAATTTACATCCAGGGTTAATTAAGCGTTGTTCTGCAGTTGTACTCAGTAAAAGAAACTTTGTTTTTAAACCGCCACAGAAGAAATTCTGTAGCATAATTCATATCCAAAGGTTAATTAAGCCAATTTGTGCTTTAATATTCAGAAAAAATACACAGAGTTTTTGAACGCACATACAAGTCAATTTCTCCTGCCCATTTGTGGTGCGCAATTTATAACCAAGGGTTACCCAAGCTTCAAAGAGGGTGCATTTGGAGTCAAATACAGGGGGTGTATTTATCATATACAGATATCTTCATCAAACAGTGTCTGTACATTTTAGAACAAACAGTATGTCAGACAGAGAGGTGGCAGGCCCTTCACCTGCGAGTGGCAGAGGCACAAACATTCCAGGCCCAGGTCGCAGCACAGCAAGGGGACGTCGCAGCAGGGGTCACTCGGTGAGGCCACAACTGCCGCTGTCATCTAGCGGCCGTGTGTTGACTAGTAACCCAAGAGTTCTTGATTGGTTGACTAGGTCATCTACTTCCTCCCAGATGATATCTGACAACCCCACCCAAGAGTCGGTGGGAACCTCAGACACAACCCTTAGTTGGCATGGCCCGGGAGCGGGTCAGCGGCCCTCACCTGTCCTCAATCCGGTTCTCTCAGCCAGAGATCTACTATGTGGTCTGGGCTCAGCGCCACTAGCGAGGATGAACAATTTGAGGAGGGCAGTCAGCAGCTACTTGGCAGCGAAGAAATGGGGCCAATATCCCCTGCTTCTTGCACTAGGCGGCAAAGTATAGATGTTGAGAGTGGCATGGGAGGTCATGTTGTGAGGGGTCAGCCTCTGCATACCAAGACCGGTGATGAGGACAGCAGTGACGATGAAACACAAATAGATGATGATGTAGCCGACCGCACTTGGGAGCAGGTGAGGCAAGGCTTCATCATCGTCAGGAAAAGAGGCGTCAGCTTGCGCGTCAGGCAGCGGCGCAGCCACAAGTGGGTCGTGTGCCGTGAGTCAGCAGGAAAGCAGCAGTGTGAGGTCGGGAGCCAAGCGGTCACGGGTAAAAAAACCCCGCTTCGCAGTCCAAGAAAGTAGCGGCACAGGGGCTCAGCGAGGCAGCGGCGGCAGTATTCACTCAGTGCGGAGCGTTGGCGGTAAAATCCGATACTCGGCGGTGTGGCAGTTCTTTGCTAAGACACCGGAGGAGCCGAATATAGGTATATGTAGAATCTGTAGGCAGAAAGTGAAGCGTGGCCAGGGAGCTAACGTTGGCACCACGGCCCTGCGTCAACACATGTAGCGTCACCATCCGGTCGCCTGGGAGAAACGTGGCTCAGATGTGGTGGTCCATTCTGCCGCCGCAGCAACAGCAGCAGCAGCGCCCAGTAGCACGCATGCCATTGCAGCCAGTCAAGGCTCCACCACCTCTGCAGAAGGGAGCTGTTTCTCTTTGACATCATCTCCCGGTCCAGATGCTCCTGCTCCTCGCTACTCATGGCGCCAGCAGTCGTTCAGCGAGGCGATTGCAAAGAGACAACAGTATGCGTCCAACCATCCTAAGGTGCAGCAGCTGACCATGCTCCTGTCCAAGTTGTTGGTACTGCAGTCCCTCCCTTTCCAAATGGTGGACTCTGCACCATTCAGAGAACTAATGGCTTGTGCCGAGCCGAGATGGAGAGTTCCAAGCCGTAATTACTTTTCCAAAAAGGCAGTACCAGCACTTCATAAATATGTAGAACAGAAGGTGGGCCAGTCCTTAAGCTTATCGATTTGTTCCAAGGTGCACGGCAGCGCGGACATCTGGAGCTGTAACTACGGTCAGGGCCAGTACATGTCCTTTACGGCCCACTGGGTGAATGTGCTTCCGGCCCAGGCACACAAACAACTTGGACAGGAGACGCCGCTTTCTCCTCCACGTTGTCAAACTGCTGCTCCTGCGCCAATGTCCGCCTCCTCCTCCACCACCAACACAGCCTCCACAAGTAATGCTCCATCATACCACATGTGTAGGGCACAGTGGTGTCACGCAGTTATACACCTGGCTTGCCTCGGTGAACGAAGTCACACAGGGGAGGAACTGCTCCATCAGCAGCAACCTAAGTCTGGAGTCACTGATGTGCAGCTTCCTTCACCCGCCTAGTGAGGAGGGCAGTCGCCAGCAGCAGCATCAGCAGGACCTGGAGCAGACCCTGAACCAACAGGTTGTGGCCTACTTGGACAGCACTCTGCCACCCCAGTTAGAAGATCCAGTTTGACTACTGGGCAGCCAAACTGGATGTGTGGCTGCAACTTGCCGAGTTTGCAGTGGAGAAGCTGTCCTGCCCGGCCAGTAGTGTGGCATCAGAGCGGGTGTTCAGTGCGGCGGGGCCATCGTTACCCCCAAGGAGAACCCGCTTGTCCACGGGAAATGTGGAAAGACTGACCTTTGTCAAGATGAATCAGGCGTGGATCGGCCAGGATTTCCACACACCAATGCCTTAGGCATCAGACTACATCAGCCATGATGCCTCACCCAAACTGTGAGAAATGAGTCTGGGTTCAAACTACCTGCCTCAGCCACTATTCTGATGCCGCCACCCGCCTGATGCCACACATCTGCTGACAGTTTCTCTATCTGCCACCAACCATCTTTACCAGGGACTGGTATTGCCACCCACCTCCACACTCTGTCATTGTGCCACTGTCTGACCTCATGCTGCTGCTGTGGCTGCTGCCGTGACCTACACACTGTGTCATTGTCCCACTCTGTGGCCTACTCCATTTTGTGCCACCTCCAGAATGTCATTGTGCCACTGTCTGACCTCATGCTGCTGCTGTGGCTGCTGCCGTGACCTACACACTGTGTCATTGTGCCACTGTCTGACCTCATGCTGCTGCTGTGGCTGCTGCCGTGACCTACACACTGTGTCATTGTGCCACTGTCTGACCTCATGCTGCTGCTGTGGCTGCTGCTGTGACCTGCACACTGTGTCATTGTCCCACTCTGTGGCCTACTCCTGTTTTTGCCACCTCCAGAATGTCATTGTGCCACTGCCTGACCTCATGCTGCTGCTGCCGTGACCTACACACTGTGTCATTGTGCCACTGTCTGACCTCATGCTGCTGCTGTGGCTGCTGCCGTGACCTACACACTGTGTCATTGTGCCACTGTCTGACCTCATGCTGCTGCTGTGGCTGCTGCTGTGACCTACACACTGTGTCATTGTCCCACTCTGTGGCCTACTCCTGTTTTTGCCACCTCCAGAATGTCATTGTGCCACTGCCTGACCTCATGCTGCTGCTGCCGTGACATACACACTGTGTCATTGTGCCACTGTCTGACCTCATGCTGCTGCTGTGGCTGCTGCCGTGACCTACACACTGTGTCATTGTGCCACTGTCTGACCTCATGCTGCTGCTGTGGCTGCTGCCGTGACCTACACACTGTGTCATTGTGCCACTGTCTGACCTTATGCTGCTGCTGTGGCTGCTGCCGTGACCTACACACTGTGTCATTGTGCCACTGTCTGACCTCATGCTGCTGCTGTGGTTGCTGCCGTGACCTACACACTGTGTCATTTAGCCAGTGTCTGACCTCATGCTGCCGCTGTGGCTGCTGCTGTGACCTACAAACTGTGTCATTGTCCCACTCTGTGGCCTACTCCTGTTTTTGCCACCTCCAGAATGTCATTGTGCCACTGTCTGACCTCATGCTGCTGCTGTGGCTGCTGCTGTGACCTACACACTGTGTCATTGTCCCACTCTGTGGCCTACTCCTGTTTTTGCCACCTCCAGAATGTCATTGTGCCACTGCCTGACCTCATGCTGCTGCTGCCGTGACCTACACACTGTGTCATTGTGCCACTGTCTGACCTCATGCTGCTGCTGCTGTGACCTCCACACTGTGTCATTGTGCCACTCTGTGACCTATTCCTGTTTTTGCCACCTCCAGAATGTCATTGTGCCACTGTCTGACATCATGCTGCTGTGTCACTAATGTTGCCACCTGAGCTCTCAGCTTGTTTTTTTCCAGCTTTCTCTGGCATGACTTAATCAGGCAACATTCCCACTTCAGTTTTTTGGTCAGTTTTGCCCTCTTAAGTGCCGAGGGAATTTTATAGTGAAGCGATTCTAAGAGCGGCGGCAGTCATGTGCGTGTCATACTAAAACACAACATTGTATGATGACCAAACCAAGCTCCCTCTGCATATTTAAGCATGGCACACCGTTCTACAGCACCCTGCAAGCTCTGTGCAGCCTGGAAATAGCTGTTTTTTAACGTGATTCGTGCCGAAGTAATTCGGAACAAAGTTATTTTTTGCCGAGAAATTCGGCGAAGTGAACGAAACAAATTTCGGGAAATTCGCCCATCTCTAATTATAACCATTGAGGTGCTATGTATGGGGAGTTTGTACACAGGTGGGGCAGAGGTAAAGAGCTGCTGGAAAAGTGAGTTGTCTAAGATGTTTGTGTGGTAAATTCTGCAGAGATGAGTTACGGCTGGAGAAGTCGTCATGGTGTTCTGGGCCGGATGAAGAAGAAAATCAAAGACAGCGACTTTCAACAGATAAGCCGTCTCGTGTGAGTCCCTGATGTCAGGGGTTATTTTGCTTCTGTTGCATCAGTGCTGTATTTATTGTCATGTGACTTGACCACTACATAGCGGTATTGTAAGTTATATCAGCATTTGTATAGGGGCAGCATACACTTGTCCCTAATTTCAAAGACAACTGTATGCTTTTCCCTAACCCTGTGAATAGGAGTTTCTGTGTGCCAATTTTACTTTCTTGCTGATGTCTATAGTGGTGTTTATTATAGCAGAGTGGCGGATATTGTATGTGGGCTGGTGGGGGTTTTGAGCCAGGGCTGATTTTCGGTCCCAGTCCGGCTGTGTATATATATATATATATATATATATATATTATATATAATATATAATATATATATATAATATATATATATATATAAATATAAACAAAATATATATATATATACATATAATATATAAGTAATATAAATATACTTTATATATAAAATTAATAGGGCATATTAAAAATGAAGAATTAACAGTTCTCCCCTTTCCCCCTCTCCCTGAAGCTCCTGCTGTTCTTTGCCTTCTTCCCGGGACAGGAGGCGTAATGCCATCATGCCGCGCAGGCAATGTGATGACATACTCACACTGCCAGTTCCAGATACTCTGCGAAGCAGGGAGCTCTCACACTCTCCTCCGCGGAAGCCTTCAACTGTATGTGCATCCAGAGGACACACATACATTTGAAAAGACCATCGGTGGTCCAGGCCCACGGCAGCGGCCTGGAACCCGGCGAGGTTTGGGGCACTGGAAATTTTATCCGGGGCACAAACCCCGGATAAAACTGTCTAGCGACGCCCTTGACTATAACGGCTATAAAGATAGCATCTAGGACCTGAGGCAGAAGGGACCATCTAAGAAGATACAACTCAAAGCCAAGCAGGTGCATACCCTTCCACAGTATGTGTAGACTCAGTTCCTCATTGTCTATACTGTGGATTCTTAGCTATCGGCCATAGCTAAAGATACAAGCTCAGAACATCCAGAAAAATGGAAAAGGAAGTCCCAGTATATAAAATAAAAGTATTCTTCTTTATTTCAAGTCGTTAAAATAACTTAGCAAGTAGCAAGCACTGCAAGTTAATAGAGCACACCCTCTTAAGCTGTGAACAAGGGTCTGAAAGTGACCTGAAACGCGTAAGCTTTCTTTTTTTCTGGATGTTCTAGGCTTACATCTAAGAAGATACACTGATATATAGATTGACATTACCTTATCTGTGTCTTTTTAGGCCTCCGCCAATACAATTGAGCTGTTCTTAACCCCTCAACGCCAAGGCCTATTTTTTTTCACATTCGTTTTTTTCCCTCCTCGACTTCCCAGAGCCATAACTTTTTTATTTTTTCATCTACATAGACATGTGATGGCTTTTATTTTTCTGAGTGTATGTAGTTGCCATATACAGATACTTATATGCATTTTATTTTGCTGGACAAGATGTAATTTCTAAAGATGTTATTCATAGTACCATAGAATATACTGGAAACCCGGAAAAAAAAATCTAAGTGGGGCAAAATTTGCACCATGTTTGCGGAAGTTTTGTTTTTACGGCGTTTAATCTTCAGTAAAATTTATGTGTAATCTGTATTCTACAGGGTGATATGAATCCAGCAATACCAAATATGTACAATTTACGTCATGTTTTGGTACCGTAAAAAAATTCCAAAAATGTCGATGCCATTTTCTGCAACCAATAACTTTTTTATACTAACACCTATGGACTTAAGTGAGGGAGCATTTTTTGAAGTGTACTTTTGATTGCTAACAGTTTGGAATACATGAACCTTTTTTGATTACATTTCTTCCAATTTTTAAGGGACATTAAATGACCAAAAAAACACAATTTTGGTGTTTGGAATTGTTTTTCTTCCACAGTGTTCAGCAAACAGGATAAATGATTATATTGTAGCACAGCAGGCTCATTCAGATGTGGCGATACCAATTATGTGTAACTTTTTTATTACTTTTTTTATTTGTAAAAATGGCAAAAGGGGGTGACTTGAACTTTTAATATTTTAAAAAAAATTTTTACACTTAAAAACTTTTTTTTCTTTTTTTACTTTAACTTTGAGTCCCCTTAGGGTGCTTCACCACTAGGGAGTGCAATCATTTATGCAGCCTAATGCATTTTAATACAATGCTTTAGGGGGTACAAAGATGGCAGTTTTACTACTTCCTGCCCAGGGCCGGAAGTAGCAAAATCGAAAACATGGCAGCAATGGAAGCCTTCAAAAGGCTTCCAGCTGCCATGTTAAGCGATCTGGGCCTGGTGATTTCAGTGTGGGTGCCCCGATCGTAGTGAGGCACCATTTCTCATTGATTTAGACTACGTGGTCATCTTTGCAGCAGAGTCTAAAAGGTTATACAGCGCAGAAAGGCGCCAGGTCCCTCCCGCGCTGTAACTGCCGTGTGTTAGTGACAATTAACAGCTGACACCCGCCAGCTTCGATCCAACGCCCCTTATCAGCATTAGAATGTGCTCATATGTCCAGTGTCAGTAAGGGGTTAAATGGAATGTTATCTGGTGCTCCCTTCCCACTTTACACAGTTAAGAAGACAAGTGAAACGATCATTTTACAAGTTGTTTTTATGCAGAATTTCACAGAAAAATACACAAAACACCAAATAATTTTTTAAATGTTTGTAATAAAATCATAATCTAAAAGATATTTTTGAATTATTCATTTCCTTTAAAGAGAGCATTACTCATGACATGTGTACTTGATTAAATACTTGTAATCTTCATAAAATAACAATTCTGTAGCGTTTTTTGTCAAAACTCTGCATTGTGCCATTGCTTTAAAATGTTTTACTAGTTGTTAATCTATTTTTCAGTTTCTGGGAGGAAAAACAGGAACAGTACAATTTAAAAATTAAAAAAAAAATAAAGCTCCATAATTATTATGTTATAAAATATGCAAAGATTTAGTTAAACAGAAAAGAGTCTTTCCTGGTCCTCTTTTTGACTGTCCTTTTTAAAGAGGTTCTATGGTTACAAAGGTTATGGTTAATATGATTAGAATGTAACATCATAGTTATTATAGTTTAGGTGTTAAGAATGGAGTTATTATAAGATCATGTACCATGTTTATACTCTTTGGAACAACCCATAATGAGGAGAAGTGCAATTCAAAGAACTAAGGGCCACAGGTATGAAAACGGTCAAGGTATAGGACGCTTTTTGCCCATTTTTTCAGAGCACTTTATGAAATGAATAGGGAGCCCGCATTTTATGTTTTGGACAACAAAGAAAGTCTTACACTTTGACGATTCATACATGTCCCCCTAAATATCAATTTATGAAGGATTTCTTCATTTTCAAATACTTTCATTTTTATTGTGTAAGTTCCATTTGGAATGTGGTACTTTTTTCATGTGATTAAAACAATCGCAGTCATGCCACATTATCATAACTACCAGCTTATGCTAGGACGCGAAGCGCACCATGGTCCCCGCTCTGGACCGCAGTCACACTCATGTCTGTCTGCCCCGGGGCCGCTGGAACTTACTTCTCCCCACTCCTGCTCCGCTCTGTTCTCCGGCTGCTGATCGGCATACATGTGCCCGCTCTCTAGGACATGCGTGCCGGCGATCTGAAACTTAAAGGGCCAGTAAACCACTGATTGGATAATTACTGTGTGCTGGCTCTTTACTACCTCATTTCCCCAACAGATCCCTGCCAGTTCTTGGTATGATTAGTTTGAGAGTAGAGTAGTGAGTTATTATTTTTCTGTGCTCTGATCCCTTGCCTGAACTTTTCTGCATTGAACCTGACAACACTTTCCCTGACCCCTTGTGACCAAGGGGTCACATCCTGTGTGGCAATCTGGGAATTCCCCACAGCAAAGTTCAACTGGCCTTGCGGCACGCACTGATGAAGACCGGAGGGCTTCCCAAAATCCGTTCCCTGGCATGACTCATACCATCTTCTCGCAGTAACCCAGAGGATCCACTATCTTCCATTCTTGATCACATTAGGAGAAGCGATCTAGGAGTCACCCATAACAAAACCCAACTGGCCTTGTGATGGGTGCTGGTGAAGACAAGGGGAGCTCCTTAGACTCTGCTCCCTTCATGGCTCATACCATCTTCTCTCTGTGACCCAGAGGATCCACTGTCATCCATTCCTGACACAAAGTAACCACAGTGTACAACCCATTCAGCAGCTAGACGGGCGTGTATCACACGAACATCCATCCATTTGATGAAGCAGAAAAACATGACTCATTGGAGAAGGCAACTCTATGCTGACCTCAGTGGAGATTCTATTTAGATATTGCTGTGAAAATTGAAAGCCTGTCCTGCTGATGCAACTTTGTTAGCAGAGGTGATCATGTGTCTGCTTCAGAGTCCCATACATAATATGGCTTAATAAACTGTTGTTTCAGTGTGAACCCCCCTGCTTCATTTCAGCGGTCAGCTGCTCCACTGTAGTAAGTCAGTCTGTCCTCTCACATCTTCGTTGCCGATGTTCACCCCTCACATCAATGTCACCTAGTGCTCCGCAATTTCTATATCACTTATTCACAGTAGTGCCAATTGTCCACTCATCCACTTTCACCACAGCAGCACATGAACCGTTCACAAACTGTGCAGTTTAAGAAATTCTGCCACTCTTGGCCTGAACACCAATATCTATGCTTCCTTGCAACTCTGATAAATTGTCTCTTTTACTTATGACAACAATGAAGGATATGTGTACAGACAGCCTATCACACAGCCAGTGGTCGTACTAATGACATGATTTTGTATAAAGATAGATAATGGAATTTTATCTTTACATCATTTATTTAGTGTCTACCTTGTACTTAACATTTATGTTCAGCCTCATGCAAGGATGTAGTTCAGGAAATCAGTAGATAGGGACCAAATTGTGATTTATCTTACATTGGACATTATTCTTGATGGTAAAATACTCCTTTAAATAATTCCTGCCCTCTCCAAAAAAAGAAAAACATATGATTTCTTACATTATAGTAACATAAAATAACACACTGCTGTGGTTTATATTATACGCCTAAAACCAAATCCAGCCCAGCTAAGAGCATTAGGTAGGTATAATTATTCCCATAAAAAATAGTTCCTTTATATACAGAGTACTGTTGCCATGTCAGCAATACCATAAAAGCTGTGGCATTTACAACATGTGCCAACAAATGTTTTTGTATAGTCTGGCTCATTACCGCATCATTAATAGAATCCACTGATCTGGCAGCATTTCTGTTTATACTATTTATAAAAGCTTTGAAAATGACTCTAAAAGTAGATAAATTGTGAAAAAAGAATTACCATTAGAGAAGAAAGGAAATGGGATTTTGAATGTATATGGGAATTGCTATTTTTATCTGAAAAAGAAACATGAAATAAAATACTGTTTCTTAATCAACCTACTAAGATGTCTAAAAATATTCCAGAGGAAAACAGAAATATCATTCAGCAAATATGGAATCCTCTGTAACCACCCTGAGTCAACAGCAAACACCTAGAGGAAGCAGCTTTTAAGGAGAGGTGCTGGAAAATAGCAGCAGCGCCTTACAGAAATAGCCTGCAAACTCTTTTCTAATAAAAGATTTATTATGGCGCAGCAGTATTTTACACAAGGTTCTTTCCATGTAATGATTATGGGCATAATACAGGCATTGTCACTAGATTTGATTTCCCCAGAAACTGTGGCTGATATTCCAGAAAAATGTAGACATGACATGAAAAAATACTATAGCAACTGCCAATGTAAAGAGAGTTTGTGAGTGTGAGATCAAGCACTGTCAAATAATTGATAACATATAAATATATAATACTGATGCACAAAATGTTCTATGGTAACATTATACTCAAAAATTCATGTCACGCTGGACTAAAATACATCATTATCCAGGTTACTGGATACTAGTTTGGGTTTGATACCAGTAAATAAATGTAGATGAAAAATGGGGGAAGGGTAGCATGGTGGCTCTGTGGTTAGCACTATTCCTGAGTTCAAGTCTCACCAACATCTGCTGTTCTCCATGTGTTTGCATTGGTTCTCTGGTTTCTCCCACACTCCCAAGTAAAATTGATAGATTAATCTGGAGTTTAGCTTGTGGGACCAATGTGAATAATGACAATGTCTGTACAGCACTGTGGAATGTAATGACGCCATAGAAATGAATAAAATAAATTAATATGTAAAACAACAAGGAAAAAATACTATAGCAACTAGCCATTTAAAAGGAGTGTGCTGCTGTGAAATCAGGCACTGTCAGATCAAATACTGTATATCATTGAGATGTAGTACTTATGTCTAAAATGTTTTTTGTGACACATCAACCATAATTTCATTGCACACTGGGACCAAGTGAGTGATTCTGCAGGTTATTGGTGCTCTCTTGGGTTTGTCTATTTGTATGAAGAGCTTTGCTGACATGTCTATAATATTCCCCACAATATAATCCTTCTGGAGCATCTGCCTTTACTTTGCATTATGCTATTAGTTCCTCTGTTATTCTTCCTGGATTTGGGTATGTCCCAATGCAGACTGATACAGTCCAATAACTGCTGACAGCTTCAGACTATCTGAAGGACTAATGGTAAAATCCAGTAGTCAGTGTATTTATTTTATTTCCAGTTAGAAAGATGAAGTAATGGCAGAACACAGTAGAGCAAATTTATTAATACTTTCTAAAACTAAGGTCTGGTTCAAATATGTGTAGGAAATTCCGTTCAGATTTTCCCATTGCATTTTCCATTGGGAATGATGATAAAAATAGCACAGTGAGCTTCGCTATTTTCTAACTTTACAACGTCCGTGCTAGGGTCTGTCGGGTACCGTGGGTGTCCATTGTGAAATGGATCCCATAGCGTCTGTTTTTACTTTTGCACCACAGTTTCTGAACGGAACCTGCGACTAGACAGTGATACAGAGATGAAAATATCTCCCAGCTTTGTGTCAGGGACAGTCAGGGACACACACAGAGAAACAGACAAGCGAGGCCCTGACACTGGTCCCAGCCTCTGTCCCTGCCTTTTGGGGAACCCAACTCCTTAACAGGTCAGCCCCAACCAGATAACTGATAACTGCACTGAGCCAAGTGAAACACAGACAGAGAAAAAAAAACCAGAAACAAGCAACATAGTCGGAAGGCCAAGTCAGTAACAAAGGGGGCATTTTCATCAAAAACGGGGGTAAGAAATAACCGGGGTAAAAGCAAGAGTCAGAGAACCGGGAGGACAATATAAAAAAACAGGCGAACTAAAGGAGACGAACGACAAAAAGCAGGAAAGGGAAAGAAAGGGAAAATTTTAACCCTTTTAAATAGGGAACAGAGAACGAAAAACACAAAAACCGGGATAGGTATCGGGCTGTCACTCAAAAGGAACCAGGTTATAAGATTGGGTGGAAGGTTCCTGGCCAGGGCATTGGCCAGGAATCAATCAAGCACAAGGGAACAGCCCAAGTTCACACTGGAAAAAAAATACAAGGCATCAGGAAAAAAAAAACGGGTTTTTTCCCCTGCAAAGGGCTGTGGGCATGATCATGACACTTTGTTTGTGTGTTGTCCGAATAATAAATTAACTAAAAAATGTATGTGCACATACATCGATGAAAGAACAAGAGACTTTCCCAAATGCATAAAACCTTTTCTCCTTTATTAAAGTTGGCAAGAGTTTTTTAAGTTTCAGTGGTAGGAGTATGTTAGCAAAAAGAAAACCCTTTATTGGACAATACAATAATCGTTTTTTTAAGAAAACACCTTTTATTATTATTCATTTATTTAACAATCCCCCCCTTTTAATAATCTGTTTTATTGGTTCGCTCATTAAAAAAAAAACACACCTCAATTATTCTTAAGCTCTGGTTGTAGCATGAAATAACCCTTTGAGTATCTAAGATCGTGGTTTTATGGCTGAAGAAAACACGACTTTCAGTTTATCTCTAACCCTTTTTTTCTAAAAACCTAACACTCTGTTAGGAAATTTTTCCTTTTCGCAAATTAAAAAAGTAAAAAATGTTGAACTTTGGGAGACATCTGGGTTTTTACAACAACAATACAAGGACACAGAAGCTTCATTGAAAAATACCAGTTATTAGAAAAAAAAACTACAAATTATAGAATTTCTGAAAGAATTAATATCCATATCAACAGTGTAAACTTAGACTAAACAAAACAAAAATATGCCCGGTTTATCAGTGTTGAAAAATCTAGCGCATGTTTAGACTGTCTAGTCCAAGTTAACTCTATTAGTTGGGTTAGTTTATGCTAAAATGTGCCCATTTTTGGCAAATGACATCACACGTGAAAATACACCTCTTTCCCACAGTCATGCCTCTTTCCAAGAAGCCACATCCTGTTTTGTCAAACATTGATCATAGATCTGTAAAATAAAACGGTCTAAAATACAAAATGAATGTGGCGTAAAGCAGATGGATTAGTGTTTGGTGTAAATTGCATAAATTCGGTCAATTGCACAAAAACCAATTTTTCAAAACAGTGCATGTGTCATTGCTACCCATAGCAACCAATCAGAACTTACCTTTATTTAAAAACTGTCCTAGTAAAAAATGAAAGCTGAGCTTTTATTGGTTGCTATGGGCCCCAAAAACAGTCTGTTAGTTTTAATAAATGAGGCCCATTATTCTAACAAAAAATCGCTCTAGCATTGTAATTCACTAGAACTAACATGTATCAGGAAGGCTAACAGGTCCCCATTTAAATCATATCTAAAAACCCGAAATCTTTTTTTTTGTTGTTTATTTCCCTTTGACACAATATTATTTGATTATCTTTGATTAAGAAGGTTTCTTTCTTGGCAAGAACAGTCACTTTAGCTGTCTTCTTCTGTTTTCTTGTGTGCAGCCCTAGGAAAAATTCAGAGAATAATCTTTGTTAAGATATATTAATATGTGACATACTTGCATACCTTATACTAAATTTGGCATTTTTACATAAATCCCATTTTGGTGGCTGTTTGGGAGCTGGGGGTAGAGAGATTTGCTGTTAGGGAAAAAAAATTTTCCAAATGTTTTTTGATTTTCACCAGTAAAATTACTAAAAGCAATTTATGAAAATTATAAAAACAAATAAAAGTAAATTTTTTAAAATTTTTTAAAAAAAAATTTTTAGATAAAATTAAATTTTAAAATTTTCCCCAAAAATATCTCCTTTAAAATTTTTTTAAAACTTTTTAAAATTTTTTTTTTCATTAAATTTAAAACTTTTTTTTGCTGCTCTCATCTTTATTCCCTACATACGAAAGAAGGCCGACCCCAAACAGGTCTTAAGGGGGAACCGTGGTTAACCAAGCAGTTTCATTTCCATAGTTTCTTTTCCCAGGGGACATTTTTGTGATGAGTTTTTTTTTTTATTTTCTTTTTTTTCCCCGCTATCACCCCCCCCTAAAAAAAACCATTTTCTTAAAACCCTCCTAATGCCCAACTATCGCCCATCTCATGCTTCATTCGTCTCTAAACCCCTTGGGGCCAGCCGTCTATCTTCAGCTGTCCTCCCACCTCTCCTTGACCCTGCTAAAAACGGGCTTCCGCCCAACACCACTCTACTTTAAAAACCGCCCTAAACCAAAGTCCCCAAACGCCTGAAAACTCCCAAAAACCCCTAACCCCCTTCCTTGTGCTTCCCCTTCCTGGGACCTTTCCTCTCCTTTTTGGGCCTGTTGACCTTTCACTTCTCCTACAATCCTCTCCTCACCCCCGGCTAAAGGATTGGCTCTTTCCTGGATTCCTGTTCCTCATTGATCGGAAATTCGCGTTTCTCACTCTCGCTCCCCCTCCTCCCCCGGTTCTTCTGTTGGGTCCCCCAAAAGGGGTCTTTTCCTGGGCCCACTACTTTTTTCTATCTAAAACTTTGGGTTTGGGGTCAGCTCACAGCTTCACACGGCTTTAAAATTCCCCACCTTTTATGCTGAGAAAACCCAACTCTACATCCCCCGGGCCCCCAGTTTGTACCTCTTTTTCCCCCCGGATCCCTAAATATCTGTCCTCCATTTCCTCCTTCTTCCCCTCCTGCCCTCCAAAAATTAAATGGGAGAAACTAAAACATTATCTTCCACCGCCCCACCCCCAAAAAAAATTTTTTCCCCCCCCCCTATATTTTAATGGAAAACCCCAAAAGCCTTTTAATTTACAAAATTTCCTTCCCCCCGGCCCCAACCCCCCCCCGCCCTCCCCCACCAAAAAAATTTTCCAATCAAACTCGAAAAACAAAAAATTTTTTATGCCCTCGTCATTCCCGCCTCGACACTCAACATTCCTCCTTGGCCTCCAGCTAGCACCCTCCCCCTCCAAACCATCCTTAATCTGCTGCCTTTGAAACCCTCCTTTCCGCTACTCCCCCGCTCTCCCCTCTGCCGACCCTTCATGGTACCCATTGCCCAGCGAATCCAGTTCAAGCTAGCAACTTTGACCTAAAAGGGCTCCCATGACCTCCCCCTTATATATCTCTGCCTTAATCTCTAAATCCCTCCCTCACCAACCCCCGCTCCTCACGGCCCCTTTCTCCTCTGCTCTCCTTTTATCCCTCCTCACATAACCGTCTGGACTTCTTTTGGCTTCCCCCACACTTTGGAACTCATTTGCCCAACACCCGAGACTCCCCCCTTTCTTTGGGCTTAAACTACCTGAAAACCTACCCTTCGGTTTGCCTATAACCAACAAAAAACTGTTTCACTCCCCCCCCCAAAAAATTCTGTCCTCACCTTCTGTTCTTCCCCCCCCCCTGTAGATTGTAAGCCCTGCGGGCGGGGACTCTCCCCCTTGAACCTTGTTAGTCCTTATTTGTCCTTTGTAATTGTCTGCCCAATGTTATTTAGTACCTGCCTGAAATTACAGCGCCTAATCAAGGGGCCTCCAAAATAAATGATAATAATTTTTATAGCCTTTATACATTTTTGGGGCATTACTTTTCGCCCATTCCAAAGGGCCCAAAACATACGGGCGGGCACAATGAATTTTAGACACCACTATGAACGCAAAAAACCATTTTTCAACTTAAAGGTGATTTACATGAAAAATGATGCAAAAATTCACTTCAATCCATCTAGGTCCATGCAGGTCTCCCTTAGTCTGTAAAAAAAAAAATCAGGAAAAAGACAATTGGTGAGAATCCAGGCCTTTTTTAAACTCAGAATTTATTATTGAGAATTTCAATAAATCACGACCATTAAATCATTGTGGAGAAGCAGTAAAGCTTCAGTGTTACAGGTTCCTACGAGCCGTTAGTCATTGCACAGTTGGCAACAGTTACATTTCAAGTGTGGGAGAAACATCATTTAATATTGAACTTGAAGTTTAAGATTTTCCTAGAACCAGTTATGGTATAAAGAACGAGTCTGACGAAATTTGTAATAATTTGACCAACACTGTCACTGCAAAATAGTTACTTTTAACTAAATTGATTATAAAATGGAACTGGAGGTTGGGAAATTTTTCTATGTGGGCTAACAGTTCATTTTTCAAGACAAGCTTACGGGAAATGTTCTTTTCTCCTCCTAAGAACTAAAAAGAAAACAACTTGTTGGACATGGTCATGGTTAAAAAAAACTGCACATTTTTGTTGCCATATGTATCATATATGTTTTACTTTCCTGCATTCTATTGAAATGCTCCTAAAAGCAATCCGCAATGGCTTTTTTTCCTTTTTTAAAGGGCAGGGTAAAAAGGGAAAATAAGCGTGCTTTGATATACAGTATAGGGTTATTAAAAAGGGAGAGAACTGAGCTCTGTGTAGTTTTGGGAGAGGATTTTAAGTAAAAAAGAGAAGTTACTGATAAGACTCATAAAGGATTTGTCTCCCACAGGGTTTTCAAAGGATACAAAAATGAAATACTTTACTTCCTGTTTCCCGACTATAATTGCATAATCCTGCTTGTACAGCTCGGTCCCTTTCAGTTGCTAATTGATCAGATTTTTTCCCCCAAATGCTCACGGATTCTTATCTGATCCCTCTAACAAAAGCCCAAATTTACATTTCTTTTACTTGATATAACAACTTTTTATGCCTCGCTTTGGACCTGGGGACACTCCCCTGACCTGTGTGTGACTCCCCAATGTTACTCATTGAACAAACAGCGGGGGGAATTTTGTTTAAGGTTTTATGGGGGAACTGAAATACCCCGGGGGTCATAAATTATTGTTCCCCTTAGGGAAAAAGAGGGAACCCCCCCCCCCCCCCCCCCCCCCCCCCCCCCCCCCCCCCCCCCCCCCCCCCCCCCCCCCCCCCCCCCCCCCCCCCCCCCCCCCCCCCCCCCCCCCCCCCCCCCCCCCAACACCCCCCAAATTTTAAACTATTCTTTGTAGCAACAAACCCCCCTTTAATGACAGTGAAGGGGAAGTAGAAGAGACCGGGCTCGTGAATTTAAAGGGGGAAAATGGGGGGGAACTGAGCTCTGAGAATTATGGGTTTTATGAAAAGGGGGGAGAAGGAGCTCGTTATTTTGTAGAGGATTTTAATAAAAAAAGATAATTATGATAGGACCCCTTATGGCAGTAGAAGTCCAAAAACCCCACCTACATGCATGATTGCAGGGTTTATCTTTATCAATATGCTTATTTGTATCAATCAATATGATTTTTGTTCAGAAATTTCACTTTAAATTATACAAACCTATATGTCACAGAGATCAGCTTCTCACACTCAATCACAGCACGGCAGCAGAAATCACCTGACATGTTTCCTTTAAGAATCTTAATGCAGTCATTTCTTAGACATTGTCACTTCATTTTCCCTTTTATGGGCCCTATAAATTTTTAACCTTTCCCCTTTTTAACACGTTTTTTGCCCCCCTTTACCCCAGTAAAGTCAGCCTCCCTTTGACTTTATACTTTTTCACTTTATCACAGTGAGAGCTTTATTCCTTTTAAACCTATAGCTAATTTACTTCCCACAGTTGCTTTACTTTGCCTGTAGACCATACAACATTTTATTTTCTCTGTACTACTTAACATGAAGGAATATTGAAGATATGTCAGACGCTTCTCATGAAAATTAACTTCAAGTTTAAATCCTTGTGCTACAGTTTATTTCTACACAAAAGTACTGAAATTCCAGTATGAAAAAGGTTAAAACTTATCAGACAACCTAGCCCTTCTAGGAAAAGGCTGTGTGTAATTCAGTTTTTGAGATATAAATACAAATGCATTTAATTACTATAGGTATAAGATGGCATTGGAAACAATGGCCTACTTTTACTTTATTGTGGACTGGCCAGAATTAGTTTATACAAAATGAGCAAAATAGTGTCAGTCACACAAGAGGACATCACAGAATTTAGACACACAGTTTTACTGATGCTGCATACAAGTTGGGTGGCATCACCAAAGTTGGGCCTGGCTTCATGTAAAGGGGGTATGGTCACCTTGTAACCTTCCTCGTGCCTCAATAAAATGTTACCTAATAATTCAGGGGTTAGAAAATTCTACCAAACCAAAATAGTTAGAGATTGCCAGATGATTATACGGAGCCAATGCGTTAAAATCGGGAAAAAATTTGTGACGATTCTCGGATCTCACAATATTTGGATCTAAAGATGTTTAAGGCTGCCCACTACTTTTCAAACGTGATGCTCTTGGCTAATGAGTTGGTTGAACTCAGTGAGTGGCAGGATGTGGCTCTATTGAGAGGTAAAAGATTGTGTAGGATACTGCCTATTTGAGAACACGTTGAATGAAAGTCGTGGGATGTCTTAAACATCTTTTGATCCAAGATATGTGAACGAGAATCTCCACAAAGTTTTTTAATGTATGATAGACAGCATAAATGCTTATTTAGGATTTCCACGTAAGTACATGCGACTAATATCTCTGGCACATTTTAGGGACCGCCTAAGTTTACACTTAGTAAATGATTGTAAATGGCATTTAAAAAAAAAAAAAAAAATCTGTTGTGGAAGTCTATAGTAGGTTTTCATAGAAGTGTGGCACTATGATTTGGCTACAAGATTGTGAGTGTTATTGAAAAGAGGTTAAATAAACCATAGCAGTACAACAGCACACCATGAGAAGCAATCAGGTTGAGCATTAAATAATTTTAATTACATATCTGAAGTGTACAGTGATATGTACAGTGTACATATGTACAGTGATATGTGACAGAGACAGTGACGTTTCAATCATCCGTCCTTATTAATACATAAGTAACATTGGTGGCAGGGAGAGCTTGTTAGCAGCCACGCAGCCGTGTTGGTAAATCGGACAATAAATTGGGCGTAAACATTACTAATCACAACTGCGATGCACGATGATTACACAGTTCTTACTTGATACCAATTTACAACGGACTTAAGTCATGTCCAAGGTACGGTGCATGACAGAGTTTAATATAAAAAAAAATATTCTGTTGTGGAAGTCTATAGTAGGTTTACATTGAAGTGCGGCACTATGATTTGGTTACAAAGTTGTGGGTGTTATTGAAAAGAGGTTAAATACACCATGTCAGTACAACAGCACACCATGAGAAACAATTAGGTTGAGAAATAAGTAATTTTTATTACATATGCGAAGTGAGCACCATATGTACAGTGATATGTGACAGAGACAGTGACATTTCGATCATCCGACCGTAGTCATACATAAATCCCATTGGTGGCAGGGAGAGACATGTGTAGCCAGCCGCAGCCGTGTTGTAAATGGAATAAATGTGGCCGGCTGCACAGGTCTCTCCCTGCCACCAATGTTAGGTTGGAAGACCAAAACGTTACTGTCTCTGTCACATATCACTGTACATATGGAGCGCACTTCGGATATGTAATAAAAATTACTTAATGCTCAACTAATTGCTTCTCATGGTGTGCAGGTGTACTGATATATAGTAGGTTTATGAGATTACTCCTATATTAAAATGTTATGTTTATCTTGACTTGGCGATAACATTTAGTCATTATACTGAATGTCCATGCCCATTTACACTCACCAGTGTATTAGGAATTCAGGTTGTTTCTTTTTAGTTCTATTTTCACATCTCATAAAATCTAAAACTGGTTCAGCATCTGTACAGAGCTTAAGTGATTTGTGATTGGTAAAGACATTAGTGTAATGTAGACTAAACAAACCTTCCAAGGATTCGGCGCAGCAGAGTACATTACATAATAAGAACTATTGGAGATCTGTTCTCACTGTCAATATTCCTTTGAGCAGTTACTGTGTTATCCAGTGGCTGCAGGATCTTATATACAGCAGTGCCATGTACAAAATTTAATGCCGCCTACAGACATTCGAGAAAATGGTCATGTGACATAATGTCACTATAGTAACAAAATACAGTTGTCACGTTAGAGGAGGTGTAGTGGGCTCTGACTGCCACTGCCACTGAGCTGGCCACTGTCCACTGCCCTGCTTGGCGTGCTGCTCCTAGAAGCATACCCTCCAAACTGGAACGCGATACATGCCCTATGCTGCTACATGGGGAATGTGAAATCAGACAGTCTGGGTCGGCAACGGTCGGGAACGTCAAAATCAGAAACCAGAAGAATAATGAGAGACTAGCCAAGGATCAAAACATGGACGGTAACGCGGTACCGAGTCAGAGGATGAGAACGTGGTCAGGAAGCAGCCGTAGTAAGTGGGTAACACAGAGTAACAAAATGAAACGTAGGAAACACCAGGAGAAAAGCAAGGGAGTTATCTTTCAAAGGCAAGGTGAAACATTGAGCAGGTTTAAATGGGTAGCCCTGGACACCGCACCTAGAGCTGTCGGTGCAGCCTCCAGGACTCCCTATATTGCCTGTTTTTTGGGGCGACTCACCCTCTGACCTGTTTCGAATGATCAACTGCCAGGTTCTACCTGGGTGTGTCCGACCGGCTAAACGGGATTAACCCTGTAGAACACTTGCTCCTCCACGGACACCTTACCCTGGTTAGGGTTTGTGTCTGGTTGGGAGTCGTGGAATACCCTTGATTCAGAAATTCGGCAAATGGACGAATCTGGCAGGAAACCCACAAACACTGGCAGACTCCATTACCCTTTCCAGTGGACCAGGTTATTTGTACAGATCTCTGCACTCTGCAGGAGTCTAAAGATACGAGCAACATCACATATTACAAATTCACTTCAACGTTAAACTGGAGGGGAGGGGGCTGGAAGCGAGTCATAGGAATGGGATTACCTTTTATAATTATCTGATGGAATACGGACATTATGAACCTCGGATGACAATGACCGTAAACTTAAAGACGGTATGCCACCCGGGTTAAACTACTAACACTTGCACAACATACCGAGCACACTAATCGTAGAGCTAGTGTTCCCGGAAGGGCCACCTTTAGGCGAGAAATTTCGGGTGGATAACCAAACTTATCTCCCACGAAAAACAAGGAGCAGAGACACTCTCTGTGTCACACTTTCTCTCTTCTGGATCGCTCGGGGTGTTGAGCAAGTTCTTTCTGACTTGGGCCCAGACTGTGACAGTTCCATAACGTAATTTCCACTCTTGTGATCGAAGTGCATTGGATTAAAGAGTCGTCGAGGTGAAAACCATATTGCAGAAAAACGGCGACGAAACCAGACAAACTATTATCTTGGTTATCATATATCGCGATTCCGCTAAAGGTTAAAGTACTTTTAACCCAATCCGCTTGCTGATCAGAAAAAACAACGAAGCTTTTTGTGAAACCGTCTGGTTAACCTCTTCCGTCCTGTCCACTCTATAGTCTCAGGGTGGAAGGCCGAGAGAGAAGGATAGGGTAATACAGAGCCTTACAGAGGGATCTCCAGAAATGAGAACAAATTAGATCCCTCTGTCAGAAACTATATTCTCGGGTATACCACTTGGACGACTCGGCAACCCCGCCTTAGCTGGGAACCAAATTGGACAACATCTTAAATAAGCGATCCACTACATCCAAATGACAGTCTTAACCACTCAGAGGGTAGAAAGATCGGTCTATAAAGTCCATGGAGATAAGTGGGTACATGATAATGCTCGGGTACAGGAAGAGGACAAAGTTCCTCAGGGAGGACGAGTTCTGGGGAACCTTCTGCGAGAAGAAATGTCCAACACGCTGCCACATAGTAAACGCCCTCCACATACACGATATACATGATGGCCACCAGTAGTTGCGAGAGATCATCCTATTTGTGCCAGATACTCAGCGGATGTCCAATAATACAGGAATCATGTAATTCCTTTAATATTGGTTTGCCTCGAAACTGAGTGGGAAAAACCAAATGACTATAGAAGCAGGACACTTAGCAGGTCCTCCTCTATGGTGTGTCTTAATCTCAGTGGCAAATCAAGGGTACATGGCTGAGATAATGTCTCACTTAGGTAATCAAATGGGTACTGGATCCCCCCGAATTGAGTGAAGTGACAGCAGTAGCTTCTAGATAAACAGTATCCCTTAAAACATTTTTAGTGTCCGTCTGTAGGTGACGAAACTAAAATTAAAGAGGAGTAAAAAAAACAATGCAAACGAGCCTGACTAGTGGGTTACAACCTTTTTGTTTCTCTAGAATGGTAAGGTTTTTATGATAAGTTAGTACCATGACCTTGGTGTTGGGCACCTTTAAGGAAGTTGGCACGACATTCCTTGAAAGGCCCACTTCATTGACCATAACAACTCCCAGTTACCACCAACGTCATAACTTCCTTTCACGCGAGGAAATTTTAAAAGAAAAGATAGCGAAGGATGGTAGATAGTCATGGCAGCGATACCTGAGAAAGAACCATCCCTACCCCGAACACAGAAGCATCTACCTTAACGACAAAGGTCCGCTTGAATTAAGACTGGGGCTGTGAAAAACACCTGCTTCAAATTTTTACGAAGAAGCATAAGGTTTGCCAGTTATTGATTTTTACCCCCTTCGTAGTCATTTCCAGGTTCAAAGGCCGAACAAGAACATACATTTCGATAATGGTTGGCATACCACAAGAACCGCGTTAAGGCACTCAGAGAGGATATGGGCGGACCCAAGTCGAGGATTAGCACGAACACTTATCGGAATCCATTACGTGTGGGAGTTCGGATTGTCCAGGAATAGGAACCTCCTGAAACCCCAAAAACACACTTTCGGTAGTTTGACAAAAAAATGATTGAAATTCATGTTTTTGTCATGACTTGCCGACACGTGTTTAAAGAGCGTTGACAGTTTATGTGAATAATTAAAAAAATTTTTGTCATCCCAGATAATTCAGACCATACAACGACAATATATTTCACAGATATAGTCTACTTTACACAGATTTTGGAAGACCGCGCCCCGCAGATCTACACAGCCATAAAGGCATAACCAGAAATTCAAAATGGCTCCGGTGTATTAAAAAGCGGTTTCCACTTAACCCCTTCTTTGATAGTAAAAGATTATAGGCCCTCTTAGGTTAACGTGGTAAATCCACTTAGCCCCTGAAATCGATTATAAAGATAAGGAACTCAATTGGTAAGGGGTATTATGATGCTTTACGTTATTTTATTTGAGCATCCGATAATCGATGCATGGGCGGACGAGTTTCCATCTTTCTTCTTAACAAAGAAGATCCTTGCACCCATTGGAGAACAGAAGGTCGAATGTGACACACTTATGTAGGCTCTCATGCAATTATATTGTCATGGAGGTTCTCTCTGTTACACCTGACAAGATTATATATCCTGCCTTTAGGAAAATATCGCCCCGGCAATAGTTCGATTGCACAGTCATATGATCTATGCAGGGGGGTTAACTTCTCAGACTGGGTTCTTGGAAAATTCTCAGCAAAATCACGAAATAAAGGCTGGAAATTGCTCAATTTTCCGCATTTCCAAGAACAATTGGGAGACTCATTTCTCATACACTGCTTTCCCTCCACCTAATTACATTCCCCAGACTTCAATCAAAACCAGGGTAGTGTTTCTGTAACCCTCAGGGCAACCCCAATATGACTTCAGCGGGATTAAGACCTCACATGATAAACATATGTTTTTCTCCTTATCGTATAGTACCCTACTAGCAACTTCAAGTTCTGGGGTGCAATACTGGATATTGCCCTTGACCCATACAGGGTGGAGTCACATAGCCAAACCTGACAGGGAAGTCCAATAGGGCACTACAGGGAAGGCTCAAGATGCTTATGACGAAGAAGCAGTCCACGAAATTGGAGGCTGATCCTGAATTCACGAAGGCGCCCTCAGAATCACACATGGAAAAATATGAATTTTTTACTGGAAGCAACAGGTTTTTTTTTTTTACACAATAGGGAATACCTGCTCGCCTTGGTGACCTTCCTGAGTCACCTAGGCGCTGGATTTTTCCGGCCAGGGCTTCTTTTTGGGACACTCATGGATGTGATGGCCTTCTCCGCCACAGTAGAAGCACAGTCCCTGGGTGCGACGTGAGGTCCTGCATAGGCTCCTCCGGGGTTGTTGTCGCGTTAGCAGGCTCTGGAGTGGTAGCAGAACGGGGAAGTGGTGTAAAGCGGGGCAACGGGAGAATGGATATGTCCGAGTGTTGTATCCCTATAAAACGTCTGTCCAGCCTGAACTGCCAAAGCAATGAGAATCATCCAGAGTGCCCGGGTAGGATAAGGCCCACACCCAACAGGTCCTTCAACTATTGGTCACCTCAATTCAACTCTGAAACTGGCACCTGAGAGCTGGGTCATTCCACCTGATGGAAACACTCCAGTGGCGAAATTTCAGAGCTATCCTTCCGTCAGCTATACATGCCTTAAGGTGGTGTGTTGAGTCTCAGACCACCGAACTCCTCCTATACAGGGTCGTCGAAGTGGTGTCCTAAGGAGAAAATAAATCTGTCATACAGAAGAGCAATTCAGGTTAATCTGGGGGTAGTGGGAGAATGCCCACTCCTGGGGCGGACCTTGGTGATGGGACATGACAATTCCACTCTATTACCAGTGGTACGGTGGGGACTTGATCGAATATACAAGCGACAGCCTTGCCTTGAAAGGACAAAAAAGCCTCTCCGGTTATCCTGTAAACCAGGTAACGGATGGGGGGGGTTCCACAAATAGGGGGGCAGCGGTGTCGGGGACAATCCCATGCATGGGGGGACCCAGGGTGGTCTCCTGATGCATGCACTCCCTTAGTGCCAGATCTTGGACCAAAACTGGGTAAGCAACCCTGCATCTGCTCTACCAGCGCCGTCATGGGGTTCATGGTGCGTGGAGAGCTGAATGTATTGGCCTGTGAAAATGTCATAGTCTCGGAGGAGAGTGCAGTGGGCCCTGATGCCACATAGCCAACTCTCCCTGCACTACTGGCGTGCTGACAATAGACGGCTGACCGAACTGGATGAAAAGCCCTATGCTGGCTACGTGCGGGGCCGTCAGATGAATGCGAAGTCAGACAGTCGGTAATGGTCGGGAATGTCAAAGCCAAAAATCAGAAAACCCCCAGAAGCAATAACAGTAGACAATCCAAGGTTCAAAACACGGACGGTAACACGGTATAGAGTCAGAGGACGAGAAAGTGGTCAAGAAGCAAGCTGAAGTCAGGTAAGCCAGAGTAAAACAAAGTGAACAGGAAACCAGGAGAACGCAAGGGGTAATATTTCAACGAGGCAAGGTTGACAACAACTGAGCAGGTTTAAATGAGGCGCCCGGACACCCACTCAGCAGTGATTGGTGCGGGCCCATGGCCCACCTCTACTGGCCTGTTTGTGACACACCCATCTGACATGATTCGAAGCGGCTGTTCAATCCTATGCTCAACAGCCAGGCTACTCTCTGGGTGTGTCGACCGGCTAGAGGGATTAACCCCTGTAGCGACTTGCTCCTCCACGGCAACAACGTGTGCCGTGACAAAAGTTACAAAAAGGTGTATGTCCATCAAGTTCAACCAAGAGTGTCAATTTATTAAAGATGCCCATCTGTCATTGTATATGACTAGAGATGGGCGTCAGACAGTGGCACAATGACACAGTGTGGAGCGGCACACGGCAGAATGAGGTCGACAGTGGCACAACGGACAGTGTGGCGGTCACGGCAGCAACAGCATGTGGTCAGACTCAAGTGGCTATAATGAACATTTGGAGGTCGGCACCAAAAAACAGTTGTAGGCCACAGAGTGGCACACAATGGACACAGTGTGTAGGTAACGGCAGCACGCAGCATGAGGTCAGGCAGTGGCACAATGAAATTCTGGAGGTGGCAAAAACAGGAGTAGGCCACAGAGTGGCACAATGACACAGTGTGGAGGTCACGGCAGCAGCAGCATGAGGTCAGGCAGTGGCACAATGAAATTCTGGAGGTGGCAAAACAGGAGTAGGCCACAGAGTGGCACAATGACACAGAGTGGAGGTCACGGCAGCAGCAGCATGAGGTCAGAGAGTGGCACAATGACATTCTGGAGGTGTCTAAAACAGGAGTAGGCCACAGAGTGGCACAATGACAGAGAGTGGAGGTGACGGTGGCAGGAGCAACAGCATGAGGTCAGAGAGTGGCACAATGACACAGTGTGGAGGGCACGGCAGCAGCAGCATGAGGTCAGGCAGTGGCACAATGACATTCTGGAGGTGGCAAAACAGTAGCAGGCCATAGAGTGGCACAATGACACAGTGTGGATGTCACGGCACCAGCAACAACAGCAGCAGCAGCATGAGGTCAGACAGTGGCACAATGACAGCATGTGGAGGTGGGTGGCAATACCAGTCCGGGTAAAGATGGTTGGTGGCAGATGGAGAATTGTCAGCAGATGGTTGCATCAGGCGGGTGGCGGCATCAGAATTGGGGCTGAGGCAGGTAGCGTGAACCCAGACTCATTTCTCACAGTTTTGGGTTTGAGGCGTCAGGGCTGATGTAGTTTTGACGCCTAAGGTGTTGGTTGTGGTGGAAATCCTGGCCGATCCACGTCTGATTCAAACTTGACAAAGGTCAGTCCCTTCCACATTTCCCGTGGACAAGCGGGTTCTCCTTGGGATAACCCATGGCCCCCGCCGCACTGAAAAACCCGCTCTGATGCCACACTACTGGCCGGGCAGGACAGCTTCCCCCACTGAAACTCGGCAAGTTGCGGCCCCACATCCCGTTTGGCTGCCCAGTAGTCCACGGATCTTCTAATGGGGTTTGGGAGAGTGCTGTCCAAGTAGGCCACCACCTGTTGGTTCAGAGACTGCTCCAGGTCCTGCTGCTGCTGGAGACTGCCCTCACTAGGCGGGTGAAGGAAGCTGCTCATCAGTGACACCAGAGGTTGCTGCTGATGGAGCTGGTACTGCTCCTACCACCCCCCCCCCACCTTCCATCCAGCAGGCGCGACAGTAGCACGATTAGCGCTGAAAGAACCCCCCGGATCAGACCTGACAATAGGAGGTATGATGCCGCACATAGGCAGCGGCCGAACATGAAATACGGAGGATTTTCCCTATAGTGATCTGAGTTTGTCCACCCTCTCAGCAGCGTGGTGAAAAAGGCTCCCAGTTTTGGACCTGTAGCGAGGCCAATAGGGTGAGGAGCCTGAAAGGCAACCCTCTGCCAGAATGCTGACTATTCGGGCTTTCATAGCCAGGAAAATAAGCAAACTGCGGCGATCTGCACAGTGACTTCGAGGGTCTCCCTGGCCTCCCATCTCCACTGTACACTGCCACGATGCTGGCGGTTCCATCTGCCTCTTCCATATCATCTCCATCCTACCTCCTCCCAGCTGCTCCCTGCTCCCTCCTCTCTTTGTTTCCCCCCCCCCCCCCCCACCCCCTGGTTAGAAAATCCACTCATTATCACCAGACAATGCTTCTGCACTCAATGTCCTCACTCTTCCTTCCTCCTCCTCCATTTGCAGTCCCCAACCACCGAATCATGTGTCGCGTAGATGTAGTCCGCCGACCGTCGTCTCCAGGTCCCCCTGCCAGACAGATTTTTCAGCATCTGTTCCAGGGAACATAAGTAGTTGAATGACGTTATTCCATCCCGTAGTCCTGGCAACTGACAAATAACGTGGCCTCCCTCGCATGGCTTCAACAAACGATAGGTGGTCACGCATGAGCTCCACTGGCTGACATCAAAGATACACAGGTGATACTCCTGCCGCGCTGGATCATCAAAAAATCGATAAATGGTCCTTTTCAATGGTTCATACAGTCGGGTCCCACACATGTGCAGGCTGGAATTCCAGCGGGTGGAAACATCTGCAATCAGAGTGTAGTTAGGGTGAGTGCTGTTCTGCTGGCCAGCTGCAACTCGAGGAGGTGTTCCTGTGCTTTGTAGTAATGGATGAAGTTGCATGCACAGTATTTTCCTGGCCATTTTCAGTATATCTTCCAGAGATCGGATGGAGAGACTTACAGGAACCATTTCACAACCATATAGAACACATGCACCATGCATGTGCACATGGACATCCCTCCTCCGTTGCAGGCTTGGACAACCGATTCTTTCTGTCTATCTCCCTCAGTTGTCTCCGACACCATGGTTCCCGATTTGCAGTTGGCGCGAGAGAAATCCACACATCGATTTCTGTGTCTGCATGAAACGCGGAGCAGTTCCTCCCCTGTGTGACTTTTGTACTGCCGTGAGGCAAGCCAGGTGTAAACTGAGGTTACATCGCTGTGCCCATACACATGTGTATGATGGAGCAGTACTTGTGGATGCTGAGGTGAGTGGAGGGAGAGGACGGACAATGGCACAGGGACTGCAGTTTTTACCAACGTGGAGGATGAAAAGCGGTGTCTCCTGACCAAGTTGTTGTTGTGCCTGGGCAAGGAAGCAACATTCACCCATTGGCCGTAAAGGGCATGTATTGGCCCCTGACCGTAGTATACAGCTCCAGGACGTTCGCCGCTGCCGTGTGCAACACTTGGAACAAAACGATAAGCTCAAGGACTGTGCCCCACCTTCATTTCTACATATTTATGAATGTGCTGTACTTGCCTTTTTGGAAAAGAAAGTAACGGCGTTGGAACTCTCCAATCTCTCCGGCTCTGTACACAAGCCATTAGTTCTTCTGAACGGTGCAGAGTCCACCATTTGGAAAGGGAGGGACTGCAGTACCAACAACATGGAGCAGGGAGCACTGTCCATCTTCCTGCACCTTAAGGATGTTTGGACGCATACTGTTGTCTCTTTTGCAATCGCGCATCAGCTGAACGACTGCTGTCACATGAGTATCGAGGCAGCAGGAGCATCTGGAACCGGGGAGATGATGTCAAAAGAGAAAACAGCTCCCTTCTGCAGATGTGGTGGAGCCTTGACTGGCTGCAAATGGCAAGCGTGCCACATGGGGTGTTGCTCTGCGGCAGCAAAGATGACCACCACATCTGAGCCACTTTTTTCCCAGGCCACCGGATGGTGCGCGAGCATGTGTTTGAACGCAGCGCCTGAGGTGCCAACGATAGCTCCCTGGACACTGCTTCACTATTCTTTTTACTGCCTACAGATTCTACATATACCCATATTCGGCTCCTCCGGTGGTCTTAGCAAAGAACTGCCACACACCGCCTGAGTAGCTGATTTTACCGCCAACGCTCCGCACTGATGACTTCTGCGCCGCTAGCCTCGCTGAGCCCCTGTGCCGCAACTAATGTGGTGACTGCGAAGCGGGTTTTTTACCCCCGTAGCCGCTTGGCTTCCCGACACACACTTCTATGCAATCCTGCTGACTCTACGGCCACACGACCCACTTGCTGGCTACGCCGCTGCCTGACGCGTCAAGCTGATTGATTGCCCCTCTTCTCCTGACGATAAGAATGCTCATTGCCGGTCACCCGGCTCCCAGAAGTGCAGTGTACGGCTACATCATCATCTATTTGTGTTCATTGTCACTGCTGTACCCATCACCGGACTTGGTATGCAGAGGCTGAACTCTCACAACATGACCTCCCATTCCAATCTCAACATCATATACTTTGCGCTACTACTAGTACAAGAAGCAGGGGATATTGCCCCATTTCCTTCGCTGCCAAGTAGCTGCTGACTGCCCTCATCAAATTGCTCCATCCTCGCTATATAGGTGGCGCTGAGCCACAGACCACATAGTTAGATCTCCTGGCTGAGGGAACCGAACGGGACAGAGGCGGGTTTGAGGACAGGTGAGGCCCGCTGGACACCTCTCCTGGGCCATGCCAACTAATGGTTGTGGTCTGACGTTCCCACCGACTCTTGTGCTGGGGTTGACAGATGTCCATCTGTAGGCAGTGGATGCCCTAGTCAACACAATCAAGAACCATTGGTTTTGCTGAACAAACGCACGGCGCTAGATGACAACGCGGCAGTTTTGGTTCCTTTACCGAGTGACCCCCCCTGCGCAGACGTCCCCCGTTGCTTTGCTTCCACCTGGGGGCCTGCTTCCCAGGAATGTTTGTGGCTCTGCCACTCGTATGTGAAGAGCCTCTGCCACCTCTCCTGTCTGACATACTGTTTGGTTATAAAAATGTACCGATACTGTTTGATGATGAATACTGTATATTGAAAATATACACCCTGGTATTTTACTCTAAATGAACCCAGTAACATATCTTGGGTAATCCCTGAATATATATTGCGCTCCACAAATGGCAAGGAAAAATGGTACTTTTGTATGTGTCGTTTTAAAAACACTTTGTATTTTAATGAATGTTAAAAGCACAAACAGGCTTAATTAAACCTTCGTATATGAATCTAAGTGCTACGGCAAAATGTCTTTTTTGGGGCGGTGAAAAAGACGGTTTATTTTAGTCCACCCACAACAGCAGAAACAACGCTTAATATTTACTCCCTGGATGTAAATTGCGCAAAAGAATTGAGCATTACCAAAAATGAAGTTGGGGGGTATTGTATTGTAAAAACCGGTTTTCTTTAAAATGAATACAACAGGAATAGCTTAAGATCACCTTGGATATTCAATGTGCTGTAGCATATATCATTAAAATTGTATATGCACGCTGCACTGGATGCCACTTGACTTCAGATCCAATACACCACAAAATCAGAATAAAACGTTAAGAGAAGCATCTCTGAGACAAGCAGAGACGCCCCCCAAAAATCGCTGTATAAAATGAGTTCTTTAGTAACAAGCTATCATAAGCAGCCGCGGCAGCAACCTTCCCTACTCAGTACAGTGAGAGCGATTATGAGCTCCCAGCATCGGCCCGACTTATATAGTGCGGTGACACACAGAATCCCGCCGGTCTCTTATTGCTTCATCTTCTGCACATGTTCATGCAGGCTAGCCCTTCTTCCACCAGAGTATCTGGCCCATGGAACGGCCAGTGCTCGCAGCCATTTTAAATCAATCAAAAGCACGACTTCGTCTCACGCCGAAGTACCCCAAACTTCGACTTAGTTCCGAAACCGAAGTGTTTCCTGAAATTCAAAACGAATTCCACTCGTTAGAATCAATTCGCCCATATCTATATATGATCTCCTTTGGGCTTCAGAACAACAATTCATCATAGTAAAGATTACACTTGGGGCCACATGTATTAAAACGGTCTAGGTCTAAAATTCACTTTGTTGCCTATAGTAACCAATCAGAGCACCCCTTTCATTCTTCCAGAGCACACATGAAATTTAAAGGGGCGCTCTTATTGGTTTGCTAAAGGCAACAAAGTGAATTATAAGACTCTAGTCAGTTTTCAACATTTTGTCCTTGGTGTCGAAAAAGTTCTGCAAGAATATTGGGTTATGTAAACAGAATAGCTTCTTACAGTTGCCACAAATTAGATCAAGGTACTAATGCGCTCTGAGCAATCTGTCCTAAACATACTCTACGGGATTACCATCTTAGACTGATGGTCATATTCCTCCTGAAACTAATCAAAACTATTGTTGAGCGATTATTATCAACAAATGTTGAAATCGCACACCGGTATTTTATGTTGATCAGATTTTATAGATCACAAGCCACACTATAATTTAGGTAAAATCTGTGCACAATCTATTAATATCGCTTCCATTTTCGGCGCTTCCTGTCATTTTGGCGGCCATCAAATCAGCTTACAGAATAGAGCAGGGTGGAGCGGTGTGTGCGACGTCATGACTGGATGAGTATGGTTTGCGATAGCTGTAAAAATCACAAGCCCCTCGGTTTTTTACATGTTGGGCGTGAGGGGAGTGAGTAGTGAGAGAACAGCTGTATCTATGATCAGTGGTGTTTCAGTATCTCAGAGGAGTAGGACGTGCGCTCTGCCTCTGTGCAAACCGCTCAGTGAAATAATTCTATTTTGTCCACAGAGACATGCTATACTTTAGTCTGTGAACCCTAAGAACCTTATTAGATCAATTTACAGATTTTAGTGTAGTCGTTAGAGAATTTTAAGAGCAGCCTACCTCGGGCATGTAAAAGTCACGGAGGAGCGGTGGGGGGGTGGGGCACGGGCTGAACACAGAACAAGCTCTTTAAAGGATACAGATATTGTGCACCCAGACATAGTTTAGACATTGCATTGGCAATAGGCTTTATTATTAACAGTTTTCCCTGAGTTTTAAATATTACTTGATGTATGGCCCTACAGCCTGAACTTAGATTTATGAATACAGGATCTTTTCCTAGTAACTGCAGGTCTATTTGTTTTAGGTTGCAAAACTCTACTTTTATATCAGTATACATTTCAAATAGGTGTTTTTTTTTCACTTTTGGTCAGTCCTAAGCTTTGTTTATAGAGGTACCTTGCAGTTAAATTTGAATCCAGACAATTTGTAGTCCTGGGTGACGTGGCCTCTCCAGGCTCGTTGCAACGCTCTTCAAACAACAGGAATGGTGCAGTGCTCCATTCCCCCAAGGTCCCTCTGGTGGCATCACATGCCGAGAGGAAACCAGGCGTGTTGAAATTACTACCTGTCTTGGAGACCGTCCACACACAGGTCATGAGCTGTGACGGCTTCTCCCGCAATGAGACCGGAGCGCTGGCTGGGTGACAAGAACCTTGTGCCAGGGCAAGGTGGTATGCATAACGGGCCCTAAATCATCTAGGCCGCCCTTAAGATCGGTAGGCTTGCAAGCACAACCCTTGCCTAGGCACATGTCATGAACCTTGACGTCCAGAAATTTCTAAAGAGCTACCCGGGTCTGGACAGCCTGCTGAGTGGAAAGGCTCCGAGGGTCTAGTTCCACTTCCTGCCGTTCGCACCCTGAGCTTCGTCCCGCCTGTTCAGCGTTTGCAGCGTCAGCTGCGGCCTCCCCCATCAACTGACTCAATATGTTGACTTGGCAACACTCCTGGAATTCCACCCTCCACATGCTCCAGCGATTGTGGCAGCAGCGCAATGCATTACGTAGTACGTAATTGACACATGGCCAGACAAGCAGCAGTGCGGACCTCTGTGTTGAGCCACGAGAGTGGGAGGCAGGTGTAAAGACTCTGCACCATCCTTGCACAGTTTTGATGAAGCCACCAAACAGTCTTGTCGGACAAATGCCCTTGTCAGCATGAGCATTGTGGTGATCTTAGTTTGGAACGATCGTTGGACACTCGAAACAACAGTCCGCCAGCGACGGAGGATGAGACTACACAGATGCGGACACGGAGCCTTTCTCCAACCGTCGAATCAACAAGGCACGACAGTTTTCACAATTTAATTCCGGTCTTCATTAGGCAGTGGTTCAGGGTCCAGGTGCTAGTGCAAGGCGGCGCAACAGCCTTCTCATGTGCATCATCTTAGGCAAAGTCAGGACTGTGTTGAAGCTGTGGCCGGAGAAGCGGAGGAGGAGGAGGTATCTCCTGGACAACTCGACGTTACCGACGTCCCCTCCGCTTGAAAGAGTATTGCCACGAATTTGAGGGGGGAGGAGGAAAATGAGGAAGATCAGTTTGCTAGTGCCCCTCGACCACCAGAGGCTTGAAAATCAAGGGCGCATCTCTCACATGAGTTGTTGATAGCGCCATTATCCTCCAACATGATCCTTCACATTATGGCCATCCAAAATGAAACGAACATGTTTACTGGTGGCCACCCTCCTGGATCCCCGGTACAAAACCAAAACTCAGCACTTTTCCTTCCACCCACCCAAATAGAGAGTATAAATGCAGGAAATTGAGACCCTTTGCTGAATGATACAACTGGAGACATCTGTTGCCGTCAGCTTCACGTTCCTCAAATGTCAACGGTGGAACAACATCCAGCTGACGTGACAGCAGTAGAGTGCCAAGAAGCCGTAGTGTCAGCAGCATCAAGGGGGCAGAATCCTAATGGTGAGACCTCTGGCAATCTTTATTTACCACCTCACCAACGCATGCAATTGCAGGGGCACACATCCAACAAACCGAGACCAGCTTAAGATTTATGGTGCAATCGCAACTATCTGCGTCTCAACACCAATGATTTTGTATTTGTTTCCGAGACCCAATAGTCTTCTGGTATCCAAAAGGACGAATGGCCCAATCGCTCGCCACGCTATAGAGATGATTTGTTGTCCTGCCAGCAGCCAGCGTCATATCAGAGCGCACGACCTTCAGCACAGCTTAGGAAGTCATACAGACAAACGCATCCGGCTTTCCACATGATAAAATGTGGATCGTTAGACTTCATCAAGATGGAATCGGCTGGATCTCATGATGAAAGTTTTTTGTCCCAAATTGCCGAGGCAACCGATAGTTGCCGTGTCCTAACTTCACATTTCCTCTTCAAACAGAAATGGTCCTTTTGAAATAATGTTTTTTAAAATGAACATTTCTTACTGCAAATTTTTTATTCACAGTTCCAACAGTTCATTTTGGCGTTTTTTGCTGTGAGGTATACTGTAAAAGACAGCAATGTTTCATGACAACCCCGTGATTCAATTTATTCATTTAATCTTTAGAATTTTTTCCCGCATTTGGGTCAATGGTTTTGAGGTCATATTGCTGTGTGAGATATACATCTATAATCATGGTCCTTTGGAACAGAAATGTGGCTTCTAATTGGCATTTCCTCCATCCCAATTTTTAATAGTTGCTGAGAAGTCATATTTATAATTTTCTTGGGGTGTCATGTTTGTGTGAGATTACAGCTATAGATCATGGTCCTTTGGAACAGAAATGTGGCTTCTAAATAGGCATTAATTTCCCTCACACTTTTTTAAACAATGGCTGAGAAGCATTTTTATAATTTTTGGGTCCATGCGCTTTGAAATGGCAGCAATACTACAGGTCCCATTATAGAAAATAATTGTTCTAACAGACATTTGTTCTTCACAATTGTCCCAAAGTGGCTCAGGGTATCATAGATTTGTGACTTTTTTGGGGGCATGTTGCTGTGAAATGCAGCTTACTACAGGTCCTATTCAAAAAAATGTGGTTTCTAACAGACATTTGTTCTTCAAATTGTCAAGAGTGCCTCAAGGTCATGTTTTGAATTTTTGGGGGCTGTTGCTGTAAATACAGCTATACTACATGTCCTATTGTAAAAAATGGGGTTTTTACAACAGACATTTGTTCTCACAATTGTCAAGGTGGCTCAAGGGTGAGGGGTGCTGTCAGAAACAGGAATAAGTAGGCCCCAATGTTAATGGACACATATTGCAAAATGACTTGTTTTTTTGCAAGATCTTTAACATAGCTAGCAATCCTGTAGTGAGACAACCCATTTAATACAATAAAAAAAAAGAGAAACAAAGATGTGGGGGGTTTTCCCACCCTTTTTTAAAAAAATGTTTTTCTAGAATTAAACTAAAAAACTGGCATGTGCAAAATAGCTGATACAAATATTCCTCTGAATTGTACAAGGGAGGTACAGGAAGACTTGAACAGATGTAGGTTACCCAGGACAGGTATAGTCAATGTCCAGTTCAACTGAAATGATGGTTGAAAGACTCCTTTTTCAGGCACTTTTTAATCTGTGGTCATGCAGGTTTGGGGCTCATGCTCTGGCCCAGGACAGGGATAGTCTATGTCCAGTGAAACTAAAATGGTGGTTGAAAGACTCCTTTTTCTTGCACTTTTTTATCTGTGGGTCAGACAGGTTTAATGGCCATACTGTGGTACAGAACAGGTATAGTCTATGTCCAGTTAAACTAAAATGGTTTTTGAAAGACTCCTTTTTCCGGCACTTTTTAAATCTGGGTGAGGGTCATGCAGGTTTGGGGCTCATGTTGTGGCCCAGGACAGGGATAGTCTATGTCCAGTTCAACTAAAATGGTGGTTAAAAGATTCCTTTTTCTTGCACTTTTTAATCTGTGGGTCAGACAGGTTTAATGGTCATACTTTGGTACAGAACAGGTATAGTCAATGTTCAGTTCAACTAAAATGGTAGTTAAAAGACTTCTTTTTGCGGCACTTTTTTAATCTGGGGGTCTTTCAGGTTTGGGGCTCATGCTGCGGTCCAGTACAGGAATAGTCTATGTCCAGTGAAACTAAAATGGTGGTTGAAAGACTCCTTTTTCCGGCAGTTTTTTAATCTGGGGGTCATGCAGGTTTGGGGCTCATGCTGTGGCCCAGGACAGGGATAGTCTATGTCCAGTTCAACTAAAATGGTGGTTGAAAGACTCCTTTTTCCGGCACTTTTTAATCTGGTGGACAGACAGGTTTTAGGGTCATTCGGCGGTGCAGGACAGATATAGTAAATGTCCAGTGAAATTAAAAAGTGCTGGTAAAAGGAGTCTTTCAACCACCATTTTAGTTTCACTGGACTTTGATTTATTCTGTCCTGTACCACAGAAATGACCATTAAACCTGTCTGACCCACAGATTAAAAAAGTGCCTGGAACAGGAGTCTTTCAACCACCATTTTAATCTATGGGTCATGCATGTTTAAGGTTCATGCTGGGTACAAGACAGGGATAGTGAATGGTCTGTGACTTTTTTCTGTGACTTTTATAATCGAAGTGTGTTGCCTAAGATGTAGCACGTATCCAGTTTACTGTTGTGGATGTTAATTCCAACTTCTCCAGCCCTGTTTGCGTGTAAGAATGAAGGTGTTGTTCCTCTTCCATAGACTTTAATGGTCATCGGCGATAATCTATTATCGACTATCGGAAATCGTCTTGATAATTGCCTATATCAACTATCGACCCGATGTCGACAGTCGACATAATCGCTCATCAATACTCATCAGTCATTTAGTTCAACATTGGATCATTCAGAGATCCTCACTGAACTTCTGGAGTGACTTTACGGCACTTAAAGTAAAGAGGCCGAATAATATTACACGCCGCACTTTTCAGTTTTTAATTTTTTACAAAGGTTTAAAACATTCAATAAATTTTGTTCCACTTCACAATTGTGTCCCACTTGTTATTGATTCTTCACAAAAAAATGAAAATTTTATATCTTTATGAAAGTTCAAGGGGGCCGAATACTCTGCAAGGCACTGTAAAATAAAAAACTTTGTTTTTGTTGAAGGGTTTCAGATTCAAGTTTGTTTTGTTGCGTTTATTGTAGAGGTTCTCGTGTTACGCAGTTATTATTATAATATTTGCCTGTTTTGGGATTGCGTAGTGTGACTTGCCTTTCACCAGACAACCTTATTTTTTTAATTTCACCTTTGATTCTGAGAAAATTAAACCCTTTCTTCATTTGCACACAAGTTCCTGTGTAAATCCCCAATGAGACCAATAAGCGGGGGGCCTTCGGGCCGATGGAAATTTTTCCCAGCTAGTGCATTCTGTTCTTAAAGCACGAGCTCTCTGGGATCTCAGTATTATCTATATATCTCTGTTTGCTTGTCCCGATGTGAAGAAAAAGAAAGGACAGGGATTCAAAAAAAGGAAAAATCGGGAAATGTTTAGGAGGGGAGGACTGGCAAAACCCATTGAATCTTGTTAATGTTTTCATTTCCAAAATTCTTTATATTTATCTAGCTATTCATTTTTCATAAGATTAATTTTAATTGCCGTTTGCTTTTACACACATAATACTGACATTTTTGTCTGTAAGATCAGTTTCTGCAGTTCCAATTATCATCCCCGGCGGGTTACATAAACACGTAAAAGCAATATATCAATAAGACAAGATTTATCATTCACAAAAGGTGGACTGTTTTAAGCAGCCACAACCCTTCCCCTAAAGTTTAAAGAGTCATTTTAAATAAGGTTTCTTTGTCCATTTGGCGTAAAACAATCTTTAAATGTTCTAATAGAAAGGCAGGGAAGAGCTTTCCCCCCTTTGGTACGAAAAAAAAAGTAAAAAAATTTCAATCAAAAAAAAAAAACACACTAGAACAAAGAATATGTATCACTATATGGTCTTAAAGGACTGTTCCTACCCTTAGTTTTGATGGCATATGTAGGTTTTGTCATCAAAGTCTGATAGGTGCGGGTCCCACCTCTGGAACCTGCACCTATCTTGGGAATAAAGATGGCACCATTCTCAGAATGGAGAGCAGGTCATGCTTGTGCCTGTCATGGCATGACTCACCAGAAACAGAAGGTGGATGGAGTCACTGTTGGGAGTTGGCGTAAACTATGCCAGGGAGCAGAGTCTAAGGAGCTCCCAAGCTCCAACAGGACCTGCCACAAGGCTTTGGAATTGTGTGAGGAACCCCTGGGCGTACACTGAGTGGTTCTTGAGGTGACAACTGACGTGAAGAATAGCGTGGTACCGGAACATGAGCCACAGGCATCGTCAAGAACAGACAAATGGTCAGGGCTGGAAGCATACAGGCAAGGTCAAGTTAAGGTGGGGGTGGGGGGTGGGGGGCAGAAAAGTCGGAATTAGCAGGGGTTTAAGTAGCGGAAGGGGAATTTTAAAAAATCCCAGAAAAAAGAACTAAAAAAAAGGACACCAATTACTTTGGGTGAAAGTGGGGGGAGGGGGTCCCGAAAAAGTCCAGGCCTGATGGGTGGCCCCCGGGAGCAAGTGGTGGTGCATGTGGACCTTTTAACAGGAAAGACCGTATAGAGGGAAATTGTGTGCAATGGCTTGCAGAGGGGAAACCCAAAAGGAAAAGAAGGAAAGGAGGGAAGTTTAGGGGGGAAGCGGCTAGGAGGGGAAAAGGGTGTCCACAGCCCCCCGGACCCCGACCAGACGGGTCCTGTTACAGTACCCCGTCTTTAAGGCTCTCTCTTCTTGGGGCCCCGGGTCTGGGAACCTTAACATCAATGCTGGGGAGTGGGGGGTGGGGGTAATATTCTCCCAAGGCTCCCAGGACCTCTCCTCTGGACCATAGCCCGTCCAATCAATAATTTAGTCTACCTTACCTCTCAAGCACTTCATGTTTAAGATCTGCTTGACCTCATGGGAGTCCAGTACTGGACAAAATGATGGAATGAATTGTCTTGCATGACCTCGAGGCATCGCTGAGATAGCTTTTGCCCTGCTCACCTGTCAAGTGATGCTTACCACCGGACCACCCCCTCCCTTTTCCCCTTTTTCTTTTCCCCCTTTTCCCTTTCCCCGTGGCCCCCCCAATGACGACCTGATACCGACTTGGAATGAATTTGGGCCCCAGCAGCCCTTTTTTAAAAATACAACTTTTAAATAAAAACAACCTATAAATACAAAAAAAACACTCCCCAATGTATATATACATATTTAAAAGCGAATATGTACCGCCCATACCCTTACCCAAAACCCAAAAACTCCATTTTTTTTTAAAACCCAAAGTTTAAAATATATTTTATATATA
>JAODAL010016570.1:0-80289 GCA_025379985.1 Phyllomedusa bahiana | reverse complement strand
TGCCCCGTCCCTGCCAAACCCTTCCCTCCTCCTTCCTGCCGTTCCCACTAAGGCCTCCTTCTTTTTTTGTACCACGCTAACCTCGGCGCCTCCGCAAGCAAGCACTCGGGGGTAGCAACCCGGAAAAAAGACCCCCGCCGCAGCAGTCCATTTCGTTTTTCCCCCGGCGGGCCCCCTTTGAAAACCGGGACCTACTTAGATTCCGCCCCCGGCGTGGCTTATCCCCATCGCTTGCGGTGCCCCAGAGGACCCCACTACCAAAAACCTGACAGATTTAACGTCTGTCTTTCTGCTTCCTGGCCATTACTGACTGCCAGGGTTCGGGGAATTGCAGGAGAAAAGTTTTTAAAAATACCATCAAAATCCAAGGGAAAATTTTAAGGCTGCTGCCCACGATTTTTTTGGGTACAAAACTTTTTTAATTTTAAAAATCTAGGGGAAAAATTTTTTCGCGTTTCGGAAAACGACAAAATGCTGAAAAACTCCCAAAAAATATTTGAGAAGAATGTTACACGACATTGGACAAAAAAATCACTGAAAACCAAACCCAAAAAACTTTCAAAAAAGGGGATTTTGTTTTTTACTGCGTAAAAAGCTGCTGAATAAAATGTCCGGTTTTTGGCACCTTTCTTTTTTTTGCCGCTTTTTTTGCAGAAAAGGCAGGCGAGGAGGGTTGGAGAGGGTCCCATCCAAAAGTTTTCTATGGGGCCCGGGCTTCTCTAGTTACGCCCCTTGGGGCCAACAAGTTACATCATCCGATTCAAATCCCCGAACTTAAATTTTGATAATTTTTTTCTTTGAAGTATTTCCCAAAAAGGAATAAGGCATCTTTTTTTGAAAATATAACGTTGTAAAAAACCAAAAAAATGCTTCATAACCAATAACACGTTACAAAAGGTGTATACACATTAAATAAAGCTAAATCCTAGGCAGGGCATCATATATGGAAACTATACCTAAAAATAATACTAACGTACCAAATACATTGGGGCCGCGTTAAGGACGAGTATACATATCCCAACTAACAAAAAGGTTTTGACTACTGACAATTTTTTTTTTCCTCTTTCACTGTTTAATGTAACTCTCTTGGTTTCAGTTCTACCCTTTCCCTCAATGTTCTGGTTTTATTGACTTCAAAGTTGATGAGAGGTGAACATGTTGTTTCAACCTGACAAGAAATATTCTTCTTAGCTATTAATATGCACTTCTTTCGATCTAGGCATCCACCTTTTCTGAAATGTTATAGTGTTTTTTTTCCCTATGGAATGCTGTTTGCAATTTTTTACCTACTGTACTTTCAGCTGTTCCAAAAGAAAATCTCCTGGGTATTGACTGTAAATGATTTATGAAGGACGTAAAATTTGGTTTTTTTGGTAGCAACCATGACTGGAAACAGTGAAAAAAAATGTTTGGAAAAAGGTTTCTGAATTTATTGAATCAAACTTTTTATGATAAACATGGAAATCACTTATATTCATTCATTGTGAGCAATTTGATTGAGTTTTCTGTGTTGGAGTTTTTAAGTGGAATGTATTTCTGGACCTATTGACCAACATTTGATCTCTGGTTTTTTTTGTTTCTGAGAGGCAGCATTATTACTCTTTTCCAAGAAATAACTCTTCATTGAATGTCATGTTGCTTACGGCTCAGCCTTCCTAGAACTGTTATTATGGCTAGAACATACCAAATTGAGCACCAGATGGGTACACTTGTATGCCTACATCCATATAAAGTAATCAGAGCTGGAGGAGGTTAAACGTCTATTTCACTACCGATATTTCTGAACATTACAAAAAAATTGTTCAATTATAATTTCAAGGTAACTTATTGAAGCTCAAATGAATGGCAATGTAGTCAGAATGAGTCCAGTGTATATGTGTATTCAGTACAATTACAACAAAGTACCATATGTAATTGTTTCTGAGGAATCATTCTAATTTATTTGTTAATAATTGGTCTAAGCTAGCTATCTATCCATATCTATCTATTTCATTTCTGGCTAATCTATTTTATGTCTGTTTATCTATTTGTCCTTGTGACAGTGCAGGCTTACACAATTTGATCAAAATATAAGCTAAGAACCTCACATGTACATGTGTGATGAGTAAAGTAATAATGCTACTCATTATAATAAATAAACTCAGTGCTCACATCTGTCAGTATTTGCAGAATGCTGCTATATTGCAGTGTGCAACTGCACATTATATCTGTTGGAGGTGCTGACCAACTTTGTTTTATGTGTTATATTCTTTGTGGTTTCTTTGTTAAAGCATCTGGTTTCAGACTATTTGAATAAAATGTACACTGAATTTATATGTATAGTAAATATAGCAGTAAGGCAACTGAAAAATGATAATAGTGTGCTAAGGGCTTGTTCACACAGAGGTTTCACTCCGTGTTACAAGCGCTCTTTAGGTCCGTCTCGGGGACTGACAGGACAGACCCCAAGACGGACCTTAAAAACAATTAGCATGAGTTTATACTGGGTCTATGAGGAAGACGCAGGCTGGCGTCACCCAATAGACAATCCCGCTGCGGATTACCATATATCACAGCTCAGGTCCGTCTTTGAAAGAATTGAAAAATGTTGTTTTGTATAAGACTAAGACTCGAGGAGGGCTGGGCTTGGCATAACTCAACCGGTAATCTCAAGCGAGGATGAAGGATTTTAGCAGCATGTTGCTTCCAGAAGTGAGTGTTGCTTTAGCTGCACACAGACACTCCACAAGGCTTCTATTATCAAGCAATATTGGATCTCTCATAAATGCTGTACCTCTATAACCGACGTCTCCTCTACATCTTTACCCCCGATCCTCTCATCTTCAGTTCTGGCTTACTTGGGGAATAGACTGCATGGTAGCCCCCTCGTTCTGAGTATGCGACAGTGGGTATGAGGTGGTTTGGGACTCTTGTATACCTCTCTTACTTACTTCCAGCAGACCCGCCATCTTCAACTGTGCTGAGTTAATGAGGTCTACACTTAGATTATTATGATGCTTGACTCTGACATCTTAAAGGGGTTGTCTCGCTACAAAGAATAGCTTACAAATTGTTGGGAACACAAAATAAAGACATTTTCCAAACATATGCTTTGTTCCCCTGTTTTCCCTAAGGAGATACAAGTGAATTTATGACCTCCCTGACTAATTAGGTTCCTCAGTAACTGACCCTGTAAACAATTACTCCCCCTGCTGTTTTGTTCAATGAAATAACAGTTGGAGTGAAGTCATCACACGAGGACACAGCAGTGTCCTGAGCTGCTCAGCAGTAAAAACTTGATTTTATGTAAAATAAACAGCACTGTAATTAGGCTTATGTTTTGGGGAGCAATAAACAAAGTCCTTTAGTAGTTTGAGAAGCTAATCTGACTACTTTGCATCGGAAAAGCACGCATGGCATGGAGCTGTACAAGCCTGCTGGAGCTGTAATGCAAATGACTCAGTCTGAACCAAAAGTACATAGTATTTCATTCATGCATTCTCTGAACTCTAAGGGAAACAACTCCTTTAAGATATCCTACTATGGACACTTTATATGAGACCCAAGATTTTTTTTACATTATAGACACTGTAAACATATGTTCGCCTGCCTATCTGCTGTTACATTCTGTCAGCCTTAGCAATATTTGACACTGATATTCCTAAAGCAAGATGATTCATGTAAAAGGCTTGAACAGACACCAAGGCTATGTCTACACAGCACAGAAATACCGGAGGATTTTCAGCTGTTTTAGTACATAAAAACTGCTGAAAATCTGATGGTACTCTGCACTGAGTAGACAACAATGAAAAACCCATGTTGTAGTCTATACCGTCGCATTAAAAATCCAGCGGAATATGCAACATGTTGGATTTTGCTCGTATTTGTCGTCGGCCCCATACATTGAATGTACGGGGCCAATGGCAAATCCGACAACCAACCGTGGCTTTTGTAAAAACCGTGGTCCAGCAATTACAAAATGCCTTCGAATTTCTGACGGTATTTTGCCATATGTTATGTATACTTAGCCTAATTTTTCGTCACACTTTTCATAAATCAATAATACAAGTGAATATATCAAACCTCTTCCCTCCAACCTCCTAAGTTCATTACTGACTGAATAAACTGGTAAAGTACACCTTGAGACAGATCAGCTCACTGAAATGTCAGGATACAGCTAACCATAGTAGTCTACATAGAAGGGAGGAGGGTGTAGGGGGAGTGGCAGAAGAAGAGAGACTCACTGAGCTAAAGCTAAAAGGGTCTACTGAGAGTTATATCTCATTACAGTGCTTAATTAACAGTTTATAAAGCTCAGTATTGCTCTATGAAGTCCTCCATACTTCTGCTTCTAAGAGTACGCCACAGACATATAGTGCAGCAGGAACTATGTGTGTCCATGTTTATAGTGTATTGAATGGGAGATATCATAGCAGCTAGTCTCTATCCACTAATTCAATTTCAAATAAAAATAAAAATAAGTAGTAAGCAGAGAATAGTATTGACACCAGTCAAGAAGAGATCTTTAATAGTCAGAAATAATGCTACTCCTCATGTACACACTTGTGACAGCTTATCTTAAGAGCTTTGTATTGTTTTACATTGATGTTAAGTACTTTTGTGTCAAAAAGCTTGCAAATAAACTTTTTCTAATAAGTCAGATGATGTAGCCGACCTGCCACATAACACTTGTGGAGCCGTGTTAAGACCATCGGAGAGTCAAATATGGGATATTTAGAATCTGTTGGCAGAAATGAAGCTGGCAGGGAGCAACGGTGGCACCATGGCCCAGGTCAACACATGTAGCGTCAACCATCCGGTGGCCTGGGAGAAACGAGCTCAGATAGTGGTGGTCACTTCTGCCGCCGCAGCAACAGCAGCAGCAGCAGCAGCGGCCTAGTGGCACGCATGCCATTGCAGGCCTCCAATGCTCCACCACCTCTGCAGAATGGAGCTGTTCTCTTTGACATCATCCTCCCGGTCCAGAAGCACTACCCTCGCTATTTCATGTCTCCAGCAGTCGATTCAGCGAGGCGATTACAAAGAGACAACAGTATGCGTTCCAGAACCCATCCAAAGAGGTGCAGCATCTGACACGTGCTCCTGTCCAATTGTTGGTACTGCAGTCCCTCCCCTTTACCAAATGGTGGACTCTGCAACCGTTCACAAACTAAGGCTGTGCTGAGAACTGAGATGGAGGTTTCCAATCCGTATTTCTTCTTTTCCAAAAAGGCATACATCACTTCATAAATTCGTAGAACAGAAGGTGGGGCCAGTCGACATGGCTTATTCGTGTTTGTTCCAAGGTGCATGCAGCGTGTACGCTGGCGCTGTAACTATACGTTCCCGTGCCAGTACACATGTCCTTTACGCCCACTGTTGAATGATGCTTCCACCCAGGCACACAACAACTTGGACAGGATACGACGCTTTCGTCCTCCACGTTGTCAACTTCATGCGGCTCCTGCGCCAATTTCCGCCTCCCCCTCCTCCCCCCAAACATCCCAGCCCCACAAGTACGCCCATCATACACTTTTGAGGGCACAGGGGGTTCACGCATTCTATATCGGTTTCCCTCGCGAACAAGTCCCACAGGGGGGGGAACGCTTCGGCATGCACAAAAATCAATTTGTGGCTTCCTCCCCCAACTGCAAATGGGAAATCAGGGTGAGGGGACAAGGGGGGAACTGGTGTCCGGCGCACCAAGGAGGGAGGGTCCTGCCCCTGCAGGCGCAGTGTAAATCGGTTGGAAAAGGTTCCGGAAGTCTTCCCCCGATCTTCAGAAATTCTGAAAATGGCCAGGAAACTGTCATGCACTTCATCCTTCCTACAAAGCCAAACACCCCCCCAATTTGGGGGCCAGAACGGGCCCCCCCAACACACTCTGATAGCGTGTTTCCCCCCTTTTAAATCCCGCCTGCACATGTTGGCCCACTGTATAAAAAAGAAAGGGGCCATAACGATTTTTTGATGATCCAGGCGGACAGGAGAATTCCCCGTGAAAATTGATGTCAGCCATGGCACTCATCAAACCCCCCATTTGTTGAGGCCCTTCCGGGGGGGCCACTTATTTGTCATTCCCATACTACAAGAAAACCTCCACGCTTCAGTCCTTTTAACAGATTTCTGAAAAATCTGTCGGAGGGACTAGGACGGGCGACCACATCCGCGGCCACATGATCCGGTGGGACTGAAATAAGGAGGGGGGGGAAGGACATTGGGGCAGAAAACCATGTCGGTGAAAAGAGGGATTTTTTACCCAGGGACAAGAAGGGGGACAGGAGCACGTAGGAGTTTGAAGGAGATGAAAGAGAGGCAGAGACCCCCCAAGCACCCTGCAGTAACAGGGAGATGGAGGGAGGGGCCCCCCGGGGTCACGTGCAAGGCCCGCAGCTGCGATTTCCTGACAGTACAGCCGAAAGTCACACCCAGAGGGATGACTTCGGGGCCCCACCCTATTACCCTCGCCCCGGGGTCCAAAGGGGAGCCTTTTCCCAGCTGCTGAAAGGGAGACAACCAAATACTATGGGAAATCCCCCGAGTCATTGGCCGCTGCCTAGTGCGGCATTGTCCCCCTCGCAGGTCTGACCGGGGGGTTCTCCGCCTCACTACTACTGCTGGGGCTCGGGGGAAGGGGGGGGGGGGGAAGGAAGCAAAACCACCCCCCATCAGCACAACCTAATCTGGGAGTCACTGATGAGCACTTCCCTTTCACCCCCCTAGAGAGGGGCAGCGCCACAGGCACACCCACGGGACCTGGACAAACCCTGAACCAACAGGTCGGGGCCTATTTGGACACCCCTCCACCCCAGTTAGAAATCCGCGGGACTACTGGGCAGCCAAAACGGTTTTGGGGGCCCCAAAATTTGCCGTTTTTGCAGGAAGAACTGTCCTCCCGCCATTATTGTGGCAAAAGAGCGGGTGTTCATGCGGCGGGGCCACGTTCCCCAAGGAGAACCCGCTTGTCCACGGGAAAAGTGAACGACTGACCTTTTTCAAGATAAATCAGGCGCGGATCGCCGGATTTTCCCCACACAATGCCTTAGGGGTCAGACTACATCAGCCATGACCCCCCCCCAAACTTTTAAAATAGTCTGGGTTTTAAACACCTGCCTCACCAAATCTGATGCCAACCCTGCTCCAGTTTTTCCATCTCTCTAACCCTTACCAGGGGCGGTATTGCCACCACCTCCACACTCTGTCATTTTGCCCCCTTTACCCATGCCTGCTGCTCTGCGTGCCCCCCCACTGTGTCATTGGCCACCTGTGGGCCACCCTTTTGCCACCTTTAAATGTAATTTTTACCACTCTGTGACCCAACTGCTTTGGCGCCGCCGTCACCTCCACACCCCTCATTGTCCACTCTCTGACCCCATGCTGTGCTCGCCATAAACCCCCACCTCGTCATTTTGCCACTCTGTGGGCCCACTACTGTTTTTCCAAATCCAAAATGCATTGTGGGCCCCTGCTGACCTCATGCTGCGCGGGGCTGCTGCTGACCTCCACACCTGCATTGGCCACGCTGACCTCAGCTGCTGCTGTCGTGCCGTCCCTCCACACTGTTCATTGTGCCAATCTCTGACCCCAGCCGCTGTGGCGCTGCCGGACCCACACACTGTCATTTGGGCCCCGTCTGACCCAGCTGCTGCTGTGCCTCTGCCTGCCCTCCACACTGTGTCATTGTGCCACTTTCCCGACCTCATGCTGCTGCTGCCCGTACCCCACACTCTGTCATTGTGCCCCCTGTGGCCTACTACTTTTTTTCCACCTCCAGGTCTTGTCCAGCCTGACCTCAGCTGCGCGGGCGTTGCCTGCCCCACCTGTGTCATTGTGCCCCTCTCTGACCTCATGCTGCTGCTGCCGTGCCTCCGACTCTCGTCATTGTGCCACTCGTGGCCCACTACTGTTTTTCCCCTCAAATGATTGGGGCCACTGCCAACCCATGCGCGCTGTGGTTTCTGCCTGCCCCACATTGGGCATTTTGCCCCCTGTGGCCTACTCCTGTTTTTTCCCCCTCCAAAAAGTCATTGGCCACTGCCGACCCATGCTGCGCTGTGGGGCCGCCGTGCCCTCCACACTCTGTCATTTTGCCACTGTCTGATCTCATGCTGCTGCCTGGCTGCTGCCATTTCCCTCCACCGTGTCATTGGCCACTCTACCTCATGCGCGCGCCGGGCCCCCACCCTTTCATTGTGCCACCTGTGCCACTACTTTTTGCCCCCTCCAGAATGCCCTTGTGCCCCTGCCGACCCAAAGCTGCTGCTGGGCGCGCCCTGACCTCCGCACTCTTCATTTGCCAATCGTTTGGGCCCACACTTTTTTCCCCCTCCAGAATGTCATGGCACTGCCCGACCCCATGCGCTTCTGGGCGTTGCCGTGCCCCCCCACACTGTGTCATTGTGCCACCTCGACCTTATGCTGCTGCTGCCGTGACCTCCCACTCCGTCATTGTCCACTCTGGGCCTATTTTGTTTGCCACCCCAAATGTCATTTTGCCACTGCCTAACCCATGCTGCTCTGTGGCTCTGCCTGCCCTCCCACACGTGTCATTGTGCCCCCCTTGGGCCCATCCTTTTTTGCCACCTCCAGAAGTCATTGGCCACTGCCTGACCTCATGCGTGCTGTGGGTTGCCGGCCCTCCCCCCACTCTGTCATTTTGCCACTGTCGACCATGCGCGCCGGGCTGCTGCCCTGCCTCCACACTTGTCTTGTGCCACCCTGACCTCAGCTGCTCTGCCGTGACCTCCACTCCTGTCATTGTGCCACTCGTGGCCACTACGTTTTGCCCCCCCAAAAGTCATTGTGCCACTGCCTGACCTCTCGCGCGTGGCTCGCCAACCTCCGCACTCTGTCATTGGCCACTCTGTGGGCCCACTACTGTTTTTTTCCACCTCCAAATTCATTGTGCCACTGCCTGAAACCCCATGCTCTTTGTGGCTGTTGCCGTGCCCCCCACCTGTGTCATTGGCCACTCTTGACCTTTTGCTGCGCTGCCCGGACCTCCACTCTCGCATTGTGCCACCTTTGGGCCCACACTGTTTTTTTGCCCCCTCCAGAAGATTTTGCCCTGCCTGACCTCATCGCTCTGTGGCTGTTTCCTGCCTCCACACTTTTCTTTTTGCCCACTCTTGCTCAACTGTTTGGGGCCACCTCCATCTCTGTCTTTGCCCTCTGTGCCCCATGTTTTTGCCCCTCCAAATTCGTGCCACCTCCTCATGTGCCTTGGCCCGCCCCTGCCCTCCACCTTGGCATTGTGCCCCTCTGGGCCCACTCCTTTTTTTTTCCACCTTCAAAATGTCTTGTGCCACTGCTGACCTCATGCTGCGCTGGGCTGCTGCCGGCCCTCCACACTCGCATTGTGCCACGTCTGACCTCTTTCGCCATGGGCTGCCTCCCCCCCAAAGCATTTTCCCTCCACCCCCTGTGTCATGCCCCCCCCCGCGTAGGGGTACCTGTTTTTTCCACCCCCAAAGTCATTGTGCCACTGCTGACCTCACTGCTGCTGTGGGTGCTGCCATGCCTACCATCTGTCATTGTGCCACTCTGTGGCCCCACTCCTGTTTTTTTTTCCACCTCCAAAGCATTTTGCCCGTCTGACCCCATGCCCGCTGTGGGTGCTGCCCTCACCCACCCTGTCCTATGTTGCCAACTGACTCTCAGCTTGTTTTTTTCCACTTCCTGCCATGATTTTTTCAGCTACATTTCCCCTTCATTTTTTTTGGGCCCGTTTTGCCCCTTAAAATGCCCGGGAATTTTATAATGAAGCGATTCTAAGCGGAAAAAAGTCATCGCGTTCAACTAAAACACAACATTGTAAAAAGACCAAAACCAGCTCCCTCTTTATATTTAAGCTCACAAAAATTCACCACCCGCAGCTCTGTGCAGCCTGAAAAAACTGTTTTTTAAAGCGATTTTACTCTCTCTTCCCTATATATACTTATTAAAATAAAATATTATATAATTAATAATATATATATATATTACACATATATATTAAATTAAAAAACACTCTCACTTTGCTATTTTACAAATAAAAATATTACAAATAATAGATGTCATTGATAAGATAATTTATCCCATATGCCGAACACTAGAGATGGGCGAATCGATTCAAATTTCAGTAAAACTTCGGTTCTGCACGAAGGCGAAGTTTATGGTACTTCACGAGAACTAATCGTCTTTTTTTTGATCCGGCGGAGGCGAAGTGAAGCAAGAACAAAAATGAAGGAAACATATAGAAACGCAACAGAAATCTCGGCCTCAGCCTGCGGCAAGGATAAGAAAAAAAAAAATTGCCTTTATTTGGGGTTTAAAAAATTTTCAAAAAAGACTCAAACCTTAAAAAAAAAATAAAATAAAAAAATCACTTTCCAAAAATCCAGAATGGGGCTACATCGGGAAATTGGATATTGGAAATGCCGGGAAAAACATAATTTTAAATTCTGAAAGCTATCTCATTGTCTTAGCCCCGACAAGAAAGGTTTTAACGAAAAAAAAAATAAAAAAGAATTTTTTTAATTAAATTTTTTTTTTTTTTTTACCCCATATTTTTGTTTATTTTAAAAAACAATCGGACAACTTTTGGGAGTATTTTCATTTGATTTCGGCCATTACATTTTTTATAAAAAGCATTTGAAAACCCCCTAAGAGGCGCCGCTTCCCATTTTGGGCCAAATAAAAAGCAACCTCTTTTAAAAAGCCAAAAACAAACAAGCCGCTCGCATTTCTTTTCCCCATAAACCATGAGAAGGTATCAGCCCTGAGTTAAGCGCACCCCTCTTTCCCCAACCAAAAAACGGTCCAAATATTCCCAAAAACAGAATAACTTTAAGGGGCCCCTTTTTATCGCGCCCTTCTTTCCCATTCAAAATAGACACACATATGATGTGATTCAACTGCCGCCTGGGTTTAACCAAACACTTTTTCTGTTTTTTTACGTATTTGAAAGGTTTCCGCCTTTTCTTTTTATTTGCCATACTTCTCCTACTTAAAAGGGGCCACTTCTTCCTATTCTGGGCGGGTTTTGCCGACCAATGAGAAGAGCTAAAAAAATTGAATACTGTATTTCCCGGCAATTTCCTAATCCCCAATTCCTAATGTACGCCGCTCGGCGACAAACCGTTGTTAGGTATTAATTGTTTTTATGTTTAAGAAGGTTTCAGCTCTTTTTCAAAAAAATTTTACACCAATTTTTTTTAATCTACCCCAAAGCTGCAGCGCTGAGAGCCGAGATTTCATTGCCCCACTTTCCATAGAGAAAATTTGGCAATACTCGGCTCGTTGGCCAAATACCCAAGCCCCCCATTCAACCAATCGCTCTTTTCTGCTTTTTTACTGTATTTTGAATTTTCCCCCCCGCCTTTAATTTGTTGGTCAATATTTTTTTCCATGGGGTTAAAAGGGGTCCCTTCCCCATTCTGTTTTGGCGGGTTTCTGCCGCCAATGAGAAAGCTTACGAATTTGAATTTACTGTATTTCCCGCAATTTACAAATAAAAAATTCCCGATGTTGCCCGTTCGGATTTTTGGAAAGTGATTTTAGTTATGTTTTTTTTAGTGGGTTTTGAGCTTTTTTTTTGAGAATGTTTTTAACACCAAAAAGGCATTTTTTGTTTCATACTCCGCACTGACATCTTTAATGATTTCTCGCGTTTTCCACCGCTCAATGGGAATACATTTTGGGTGCAGTCCCCCCTGCGCCTAAGTCCTGCACTGCGCCTCACACACTGCGAGGCGCGTGAACTTTTCACCGCAGTATGAGCGCACCCCTGGACGGCGAATATTAGGGCAGTCCCCACTGCCCCAATCCCCCCAGCGCCCCCACACGGGGGGCCCGGTGGACTTTACCCCGCAGATGAGCACACTACCTCGGGGGGGCGAATCTTGGGCCATCCCCCCCGCCCAAATCCCGCACGCCCTCACACACGGGTAGGCGGGGGACTTTACATGATATGAAAGGGGCCGCCCCAGCGCCGACATAAATCAGGCGAAAATTTTCGCCGGAAAACTGGAAAAATACGGGTTGATTTTTGCCCCATAAAAACCCCCCCTAATTCCCTCTTTCACCCTTTTAGGGTATTTTAACCCCCAAAGGTTTAAATTTTCCTTTTTTGGGGTAAATTTGGGAAAATCAGGGTTGTGTTTTTTTTGCCCCAAAAAAACCCTCAATTCCCCTCTGGTTCACTTGTAGGGTTTTTTAACCCAAAGGGATTAATTTAGCCCCCTTGTTTGGGGGGTAATTTGGAGAAAAAAACGGGGTGGGGTGTTTTTTTTGGGGCCCCATATACGCCTTTTTTCCCCATTTTGGGTTCACTTTGTAGGGAAATTTTAAACCCAAGGTTTAATTTAGACTCGTGTTTGGGGGGGGAAAAATTTGGTAAAAAAATAGGTTGTGTTTTTTTTAAAACCCACCCCAAAACCTTTTAAATCCTTTAAAATTTAAAATTTTTAAAAATTCACATCACAAAAAATATCAATCCATTTTTTAAAACCAAAACAAAAAAGTATTAACCAAAAACCCCTCCCAAAAATTCCCCCTCTTTTTCCGGGGTTAGTAAGTAACCCCTTTTATTTGGAAAACCCCCTGCCCCCAAAAAGGGCGCCCCCAACACACTCCTCAGTTTTCTCTATCACTGACCCAAAAAAACGTATGTTAAAACCCATAAAAAGAGCCAGGAAAAAAGGCTAATGTACCATATCAGCACTACAGTTAAATACACAGTTAATATCCCCAAAACAATAACTATCTCTCACAAACGCGTTTCGTCCCACTCTCAGGGACTCTTCAATGGGGTAAAAAAAGGGGATATATACAGTACTTAAACTTAAACCATAAAAAATTGTTTAAACCCACCAAAAAAAATAGTACATGTCCCCCTCAAGACTAGGGTTTCCAGCCCCAACGCAACAGCTTTTTTTTCCCCGATGCTTCTGGGGCGGGTTTCCCTTTCGGGGGCTATTTTCCCCCCCTCGGATGGACCACTAAAAGCGTTCATTTTTCCCCAATGGCCCATAAAAAAATTATCAAGTGGGGTGAATTTAAAACCCCTAAATTTCCCCCCCAAAATATATTAATCCGCCCTCCAAATTACTCCCTTAAAGACACTACTTTAAAAAACCAACCATATCCCTTTACCACAAGAAATTCCCAAAACCTCTTTCCGGTTCCAATGGGCTCCCTGCCATTTTCCGTGCCTCATGCCCGTTGTACTCCCCCGTCTTCGGGGGGCTTCCAATGCCCCTGCGCATTCAATACCTAGGACATGGGGAATTTTCCCAAACGGGCGAAAGCCCTAGGTTTTTACAAAAAAGTCGCCGCAAAAATCAGTGATCTTACTGGGGCGTCCCCACCCAAAACTTGGCGTGGGGTCTCCACCCCAGGGTAAAAACTTTTTAAACATAACATGACCTACAATTTTAGACGTTTGAAACCTTTTCAACATGGCGGGGCCAATGCCCCATCCCCCGCATGCTTCCCCATTTAAGCACATCACCCTCCTTCCCAGTTTCCGATCTTATTTTCACTTCGATAAAAAAGGGCGAAACCTTTAAATTTTCTCCCAATAGAAAATTTAAAACGAAAAAACCCAAATTCATACATATTTTGGTTTTAGGGACAACACCCCTCGATCCAAGGGGAAAAATTCTTAGGGCAATTATAAGGTTCAAATAGTGTTTCCCAATAATCAATTTATTTTAAACAAAAATATCAAAAATTAAAATTTATTTTAAATTCCCCCCAGGGTTCCCCCCCCCAAATTTAAGGGAAAGATATACCCTTTTATTATTTTCAAAGGATTCATAAACTGCTTTTTCATGGGTAATTTTTTTGGGGCCACTTTCCCCTTTTGGGAAAATGAAAAAAGGGGGGAAGACCCATCGAAAAATTTCGCAGGAAATAGAGAAAATACGGAACATAAAGAAAAAAGCAAAATTCCCCCCTTTGCAAGGAAAATTTTTTTTGGGAGAAACAGGGGAGAAACTCCCAAAAAACTTTTCAGACATTGATATCTTTACCCCCCTGTGAGAGGTGAAAACTGGGATAAGCCATTCTCCAGAAGAGCCCCCAGAAAAATTTAAGCCCGGGGCCCTGCTTTGACCCCCAAGGGGACCCAAAATGGGGTTTTTGGGCCCTTTTTTACTTTTTTTTTCCTGAAATTGCTTGTATTTTTTTTCATTTGTTTTAAATTACTTAAAGACCTGCACATCGACAAAATACCCCATGAAATTTAAACCAAAAAGCCATTTATTCCAATATAAATTAATTTGTGATATTTCTGTACACTACAACTTGATTATTGAATCACTGTATGAGACCTTATAATCAGCGGCGTAACTAAAACCCCGGGTCCCCCAAAGAAAAATTTTTGGATGGGGCCCCCTACCCCCCCTCCTTACCCACAAAACTTTTTAAAAAAGGAAAATGCTTTTAAAGATAATTAGAAAATAAAAAAGGGAAAAAACCCCTCCCCCTACATATAAACCACCAAACTGCTCCCAAAAACAAATCCCACTATCCCCAAAACCAATTTTAACCCAAATAACACGTTTACATTGGGGAACCTGATTATACACCCCAAACACCCCAAAAATTTTACCCCCAAATAGTGATTTGAAAAAACCCCCACAATATTTTGATCAGTACAAAAATCCCCAATAGTACCGCCAATAGTACCCATATAGGGGAAAATAAAAACCTATTTCCACAGGCTCGGGCAACTATTTTATAACCCCCCAAAAACAGTGACCATACGTTTTAGAAAACCATTTTAAAAACCGACTCTGCAGACATAATGTTACAGTGAAAGTTACTTTCTTGTGACTCACAGGTGACGTTTCCTGACAAGTCGTTGATTTTCCCCTTTTGGGTTCGCACCTTTCCAGTCCCCCATTATAAGACAACTCCCGACCACTGTTTCCCCGGAGATTTAGACACAAAGGGCGACAAAGGAAAATTTGAAAAGCTACTTTTTTTTTAAATTTGGGGCCCCACACCACAGTTTTAAAATAAATAAAGAACAGTTAGAATACGACAGAATTTTTGGCACATTACAAAAGAGCTTAAGCGCCAAACTTTTTATGGGCTAGACTTAATGCCCAAACTTGGCGCACTGAGCCTTTTGTAATGCGCCCCAAAAAAAAGTCGTAATCACACTCTTTTTAAAATTATTTAGAACTGGGGGTGTCGGCGCCAAGTAAAAAAAAAATTCATTTTTTAAAACATACATGTCGCCCCCCCCCCCCCCCCCCCCCCCTTTAAAAATTTTAATGCTCGGATTATGAGATTCTGAGAGTGTAAATTTCGTTACATTTTTTTGGCGCATTAAAAATAAGGCCCTTAAAAGCCCAAGTTTGGCACATTTCCCTCAAAGCCCATACCCAAATTTGGCGCATTAACTCTATGTAAACGCCCAAAAACTTTAATGTCGTATTCACCCCTTTTTTCAAAATCAAATTAAAAAAAATTAGGTTTTCGGCCCAAGTAAAAAAAAAATTTCCATTCGAAATCATAAAATGTTTGCCCAAATATCTTAGAAAAACCTCAAATTTCCCCGCACCCCCTTTCCCTTTCCCCCCGTTTATATGGGGGCCGTTTTGGCAGGCATTTTTTTTTTAAAAGGGAAAAGGGGCCCCAATAGGGCCAAAGGGTTTAAAATTTTGGAAAAAGCAACCCCATATAGGCAGGCAAAAGGGATAGGTACTATAAAGGGGGCCCTAAAAGGTAGACAGGGGGGTTTGGTGGGGGTATAGGGGGCCCTATAGGGGAGGTTTGGGGGGTTTTAAAGGGAGCTTTAGGGCCCCATTAAAAAAGAAAAAAGGCAGGCTTTTAGGGGGGGTATATAGGTAGGCAAGCTTTTAAAGGGGGCCTTATATAGGCATCTTGGGGGGGGGGGGTTTATATAGGCAAGGGAATGCAGGGAAAATAAAAAAATTTACTTTCTTTCCTCTTCCACGGCCCCCCGATACGGGTGTGCTGCAGCCCCTCTGCTCAGCGCGGGCGGGGCGGTTTATTTAATGTTTACCGCGTCCCCCCCACGTTACACAGATGGGGCCCTCAGGGGGAAATAGCAGAGCGGCGGCGCTCCGCTCTGCTATCTCCGGGCAGCGCTACCTCTGAACCCTCAGGCCGGAGGGCCCGGGCATTCAGAGGTAGCATGCGCCGGGCCCCGCAGCTCTGCACCCGCCGTGGTGAACTGTTACATTCACTGCCGGCGGGCCCAGGAGCGGCATTACCGGGGTAGCAGATGTGATAGCTGCTGCCCCGGAGCGCAGGCCCCCCCTAAGCGACCGGGCCCAGTGGCAGCTGCTACGTCTGCTACCCCGGTAGTTACGCCCCTGCTTATAATTGACCCAAAGAATCACCATCTGGGTCAGAGTGTGTTGATACCTAACCAAGTATGATATAGACATTGTTTGTTCATATAATTCTCCATATTGCAGATATTTAAGGTGCGCTATGTATCGAAGTGAACAATAAGATCGGAGCTGGGATAGGAGCTGATGTGCATAAGTGGGGACGCATGCGTGGACGGGGCATTGGCCTGGACCAGGTAGCGCAGATGCAGCGTCTACAATAGTAAAGTCATGTTATGATGACAAGCTCTGAACATGCGCGTTGAGACGCCACAGCCAAGATTGGATGGCACGCGCAGTAAGATCGCTGATATTAGCGGCGACATCTTTGGATGGAATAATGTATTAATATAAATTCACCCCACTCCTGATAATATTTATGGGCCATTGGACACACGAACGCTACAGTGGTCCCATCCAGAGGGAGGCAAACTAGCCCCTGAAAAGCAAACCAGCTCAGAAGCATTGGCAAAACCAGCTGTTGCAGTATGGTCTGAGACACACTAGTCTTGAGTTACAGTACACTATTTTCATGGTGGTTAAGCAATTTGTATGGTGAAAGTTTGTGTACTGTATATATCCCATTTTTTACCCCATTGAAGAGTCCCTGAGAGTGGGAGGAAACGTGTCTGGGAGAGATAGTTATTGTTTTGGGGATATTAACTGTGTATTTAACTGTAGTGCTGATATAGTACATTAACCTTTTTTCCTGACCCTTTTATGTTTTCACATATATGTTATATAGCGTCAGTGATAGGGAAAAACTGAGGAGTGCTGTGGGGTCGCCCTTGTTGGGACGAGGTCTCCGCTAAGGGATACTTACTAGTCCAGGAACAGAGGAGGGAATTGGTAGGTTCTCTAGGTCTTTCAGATGTTGTCCCCTATCTAATACTGTTTGTTTTGGTTAAATATTGATTGATATTTTTAGTGATGTGAATTAAAAGTTATATTTTAAGGAATAATAGATTTTGGATTGTTGTTATGATACATTGTTGTTGCTATATCTACATTGAGGGAAATTGGATTTTGTGTGTATTTTTACCTCAATTCCTTCTGGTTCACTGTGTAGGGTATTTTGTGGCCAAGGGTTAATTTAGCCTCTTGTTTATGGGGTAATTTGGAGTAAAATAGAGGGTGTGTGTATTTTTTTGCCTCATATACGTCTAAATTCCATCTGTTTTTTTTCTGTCGGGTATTTTATACCCAAGGGTTAATTTAGCTTCTTGTTTGTGGGGTAATTAGGATTAAAATACAGGGTGTGTGTATTTTTTTGCCCTATTTACGCCTCTATTCCATCTGGTTCACTGTGTAGGGTATTTTATACCCAAAGGTTAATTTAGCTTCTTGTTTGTGGGGTAATTTGGAGTAAAATACAGAGTATGTGTATTTTTTTTGTCCCATTTTCGGGGGAATTCCATTAAATTCATTCTGTTGGGTATTTTTATACTCAGGGGTTTAAAATTTTCTCCCTCTTGTTTTGTGGGGGAATTTGAGTAAAATACAGGGTGTGTTTTATTTCTGCCTGTAACGGCCCTGGAGGTGGATTCACTGGCCACCGCAGGGGAGTGGAATTAAAGTAGGGGCCCCCCGATTTTCCCCAGGGGCCCGCCGAAAAAGGGGGGATAGTCTTGTCCCGGGGGGGAAGGTCTCCCGGGCCTTCCATGGGGGGGCTTGCCCTGCAGTGGGGGAGGAAGGTTGGGAGGTCAAAGGGGGGGGGTAGGGGGGGGCCGGCAGGCTCATATTTGGGGGAAAAGGGAAGGAGGTCAGGACAGGTGGCTCTGGTTCTTTAAAACATAGACAGGCGGGGAAGGTCAGGGCTGGGGGGAAAAGGTTCGTTGGGTTGGGTTTAAAGGGTTAAGCTCGGGGGTTCGGGTACACGGTAGCCCGGGGAATAGACAATACTAGGGGCTTTCCCCAAAGGGGAAAATTACCCCAAAGGGGACCCGGCGAGGGCCGGGCCGGAAAAAGGGGGCCGGATTTTTAAATGGGGAGGGCCCGGAAAATTGCCCAAAATTACTGGGCGCACCCCCCCTTTTAAAAATTTCAAACTCCCGGGGGGCCTGGGGGGGGCCAGGGGGGGGGGGGGGGGAGGGGGGGGGGGGCGGGGGATCGCGGGGGGAGGGGGATGGGGTTTTGGGCCCGGAGCGGGGGCCGGGGGTGTATGGGGGAAGGGGCCACGGGCGGGGGGTGGAAAAGGGGGGAAACAGGGTAAAGGGCCCCCAAAACTCGCGTGCGGGACGGGGGCTCCCCCTTGGTGTAGGAGCACGGACGGGGCCTGTGGCCCCGGGAAAAGTGGTGGGGGGCCCCGTCCGTGACATTTTTCCCCTTAACGCCTGAAACCCAAAATTAAAAAAAAAAAATTTTTTTTTCAGACCCGGGTGGGGGTTTTTTAAAAATATGAGGCCAAGAGTTAATTTATCCTCTTGTGGGGGAATTCGCATAAAAATCCGTTTTTTGTTTTTTTTCGGGCCTTAAAATAAATTAAAAATCCGGGACACTTCAGTCTCGGGGGGATATTGCTAACTGGGGGCCAAATGTGGAAAATTTTTTTCACTTTTGGGGGTGATTCTGAAAAAACGCGGGAATCCCATTTTGGACCCCCCTCCTCCCCCAAAAAAGATTTTGGGGGGTGTTGCCTTTTAATTTTTTGCTTTGACCCAAAAATTTTTCCCAATTTTCCCTTTTCTTTTGATCCTTCAGTTTTCCGTTTTAAATTGGTCAAAATCCATCATGCTAAAGCAAAAAAAAAAAGCGGGATTTGTTTCCCAAAAAAAATAAGAAAATGGATTTTTTTGGGCTTTGTCTTCTGTTTTTTTGTATCCACGGGCTGTTTTTTGGCTCCCTTATATCAGCCTTTCCCTATCCCAAAACCAAGGAGGGTTCATACTGGTTTTATGGCTTCTCGAAGACCCCAATTCGGTTGTTTTTTATCCTTTTCTTTCCCTTTCCCGGAAAAGTTTAAAAAAAGGGGGAAAAACCCAAAAACATAGTGACAACATCATAGATTTGGTGGAGGGTGGGAACAGCTTTAGGAAACTACAAGTTGGTCGTTTGAGGATTTGGTCAGTTGGCAGGGCAATGAGTAGGCCACTGAGTGGCAAATGACAGTTTTTGTGGAGGGTGGAAAGGCAGCAGGGATTAGGCCCACAGTTTGGCACAATTACCCCAGTAAAGGAGGTTGCAGAAGCAAAACGGGCAAATCGGGGCGATGGGGGAAGTGGCACAATGTCTTAAATTTTTAGGTGGCGGAAGTAGGTGATTTAATGGGGGAGGGGGGCAGAAACGGCCAACATCAACCCCAGGGGAGTGAAAGGGTTTAACATAGTCTGGAGTGACGCCGGCATGGGGAAATTTTGGGGGAGTGGTGGGGGGAAGCAGCATAGAAGGCTACTTAAGGGCCCCAGTGAAGAGTGGGGTGGGGGGGTGCCCAATCCCAGTCCCAGGGTTTAAAAGATGGGGGGGTGGTTAAAGGAAAGGAAGCTTCCCAGCAGATGGTTGGGCATCAGACGGGTGGGCCGTACCCGATAGTAGTGAGGCAGGAAAGCCAGAAAAAACCCGGGGGTTCAGGGTATGCTCCAGGTGTGCTGGGGGGGTCCCAAATACCGGGGGAGGGGGGGGGGTTTGTCTTTTAATAGTATTTGGTTTTTTTCCCTCTGTTTTGGAGGTGAAAAATTCCCCCCATTTGGGCCCGGGGTTGATGAGGGGGGTAAGAGGTGTGAGAGGTAAGAAAGCCCCAATCCCTCTCCAGATTTTGACAATTAAATTTTGTAAATAGTAGGAAACCCGGAAAGCAGGGGGAAATCTGCGCAAATGATTTCTGGGGGGCCCCCTGAACCCCAAATTCCCCCCTTTTATATTTTTCCCACGGGGTTGGTGGTGTGGGGTCATTTCTCGTCTTCCAAACCCCCCGGCTGCTCCTGCCCCTTCCTTTTAAATGGAAAAAAAAAAACACTAATTTTCCCGAAAATTTGTTTTTTGTTTAAAAATTTTTCTTCCTCCTCCTCCTCCCATTTCACCCCCAAATGGACTCATGGGGGCCATGAGTGTAGTTGTTACATTCCCGTCCCCTCCCCCCGGGAACAGATTTTGCGGGTTTGTTCCAAGACATGAATTTTAGTGGAATTACGTATTTCTTTTCCCAAAAGTCCTGGCAAACTGACAAATAACGGGGCCTCTTCTAAAGGGTTGTTGCAAAACGTAGGTTTTTCACGATGAGCTCCCCATTTTGGTTGAAAATAAAAATTACCAGTGGAGTATCCCTTTTTCGCTTGGACCCAAAATTAAAAATTTTTTTTTAAATTTTTTTTTCTTTTTTTTTAATGGCCCCTTTTTCTCTTTTTTTTTCCCAATTTGGGTTTTTTCTCCCCCAGTTTTTTGGGGCCCCCCTTTTGGGTTTTTTTCCCTTTTTTTTTTTGGGGGGGAAAATTTTTTTCCCTTTTCTTTCGGGTTTTTCCCGGGGGCCCCCAATTAAAAATTTTCTCTTGTAATTTGGCCCCCCCAAATTTTCATCGGGATTTCTCTCTGTTTGGGGGGGCCCCGGGGGTTTTCGATTTCTTCTGTTTTGGGGGCCCGGTTCTCCAATTTAATTTGTTTTCCCCCTTTGTTTCAAATCGAATTTTTTTTCCCGGGGTTTTCCCCTTGGTTTCTTGGCCCCCTTTTCCCTGTTTTGACCCAGGGGTTAAAAATTTCTCGGGTTTTTTTTTCACCCCCAAGGGAAAAGGGTTTTTGTGGTGCTTGGCGGTGGGAATTGGCATGGGTGCCAATTCCCCAAAGTTTCTGGTTTCTAGTTTCCCCTGAAAGGTTTTTTGGGCCAAAAATTTTAATTTTGGAAAAGGGGTTTTTGGCCATTACCCCCAAACTTTGGGGCCCCCCGGGGAAGCCCCAGCCAGCTTTGAAATTTGGGGTGCCACTGGGGGAAAGGATGCTGGCCCCAAAGAGGGTTTGTTGGGAGGGGGGTGCCTTGGGGGGGGGATTCGGGGATGAGGGGAAAACCCCAAGTTTTTTTTCTTCGGGGGAAGGGAGGGGGGTTAAAGGGGGGGGCCGGGGAAATGGGAGGCTTTTTTTTACTTTTTTTCAAACTTTTTGCGGTGTTTTTTCCAACCACATTTTTTTTCCCCCAAATTTTTTTTTAAACTTTTTTCAGGCCCATTTTTTAAATTTTTTAAAACGTCATTTTTTTCAGGGCTTTTTTGGTTTTGAACTTTATTTCCTTTTTTTGGTCTTGTTTTTTATTTTTTTGCCCAAAAAATTTTTTCCTAAACCATTTTGGGTTTTCCCTTTTCCGGTGTTTTTTGGCAAAAAATTTTGGTTTTTATGGGGGAGGAAAAGGTTTTTGAATTTTTAACCCAAACCCAAGGGGTCGGGGGGCACTTCCCCCTTTTCCCGGGCGTTTTGCTTTTTTTTCAATTTTATTTCCCTTGCACCCTACTTTTTTTTTGGGACCTTTTTTTGGGCCAAAAGTGGGGGTTGGTTTTTTCTAAATTTTTTGTGGGGGGGGTTTTTGGTTAAAGGGGGAATTGCATACGGGGGGAAAATCCTGAAAACTTCCCGGGGGGAAATTCCCGAATTTTGGGGGGCTTTTTTTGTTTTTCACTGCCTTTTTTGAAAAGGCAAGGGGGTTTTTTTTTTTTTTTTCCCGATTTTTCTTTCCCTTTTGATAACCCCTTTTTTTGTCCAAAAAGGACCGGGGAAGTTTTTTTTAAGTCGAAGGTAGGTGACCGCTAGGTTGCCATTCATCCCAGGCAAAAAAGAGGGTAAAGGAGGGCCATGGAGTGGGCTAAATTTTTAAATTTGGGTGGCACTTTTCCCTTGGGTTTTAACTAGGGCATTGAATCCTTTGGTTCACCCCTTGGGAATTGCTTTCCCCGGCTCCCAAGTGTGACGGGCTACATCGTTTAAAGTGTTTACCTGTCACCGCGGGTTCCTCCAAACATCTCGCTGTAAAAGAGTTGACCGGCTCGCAAAAAAAACCCCCCAGGGCCCAATTTTCTCCTCATAAACAAACTAGCCCCCCTTCTCCCAAGAAGAAGCGGATGTTTCCCCCAACCCTTTGTGACCCACTGTCCTCTAAAAGTTGGGCCCTCAGTGTAAATTTTGGGGGCAGGGGCCAAAGAACATAGTAGTTCTTTGGTTTTTGGGAAAACCGGGGGAAGGGGGAAGAGGGGGTTAAAGAACGGTTTTGGGGGCCCCCTGACCTGCCCCCGGGCCAATGCCCTAAAGGTTGTGTTTTAAGGGGATTGGGCACCGGGTTTCTTTGCCGGGGTTGTCAGATGTTTTTGGGGGAAAAAAAAAAGGTGTGACCTAGTCAACTTTTTTGAGAACTTTTGGGTTTTTGGGGGTTTCCAAAACACGGGCATTTAAAAGTTACCAGAAGCCCCTGGGCTTTGGGGGGGTAAACCTTGCTGTGTGTCTCCTTACTGTGCTGTGCCCTGTGCCTACTCCAGGGGTACCAAACTATTGTGTTCTTTGTTACCCCATGTGGCCCGGCAATTTTCCCCCTCAAATTTTTAAGTCCCGCTAAAAAAACTCATCTTCTTAGACAAGGGCCTATAAAGTTTCCCTTTTTGGGTTAAAACCCCCAAAATTCTTAAAAACCCTTGTCCTTCCTGCACTTTGGCACCCACAGGCACTTATCTGTATATAAGTTTTATGGTTGAGATTGGCAGGTTCATCCATTTTTTTGTGTATACTACCCCATTAAATTTATGTAACATGGCTGGCCATTGTTAAAACCCAAACAATTCCCCTTTTTTCAAACCCATACACCCCAATAGATTGTAAGGGTTTTGTGAGCAGGGGTTTCCCCACCCCCTTTTGGGGTCTGTATGTAGGCTTTTTTATAATGTTAAAGTCCCGGTTTGTCTGTGCTTATAACCCTTTTAATTTTTGTAAAGTGTGCGGAAATTTTTGGTGCTAAAATAAATTTTAAAAATTATTTTTATTATTATAGTTTGGATTTTTGGCCCTCGCTCGGTTCTTTCCAAACTGGCTGACTTACCTTTTTCCCGGGTGAAATTCCCCCTTCAGTTTTTTTTAGTCCCGCCCTTTTCCCCGTTTAAATGCCAGAAAGTGAAATTTTTGAAGCGATTTTAAGAGCGCCGCTGGGCTTCTGGTGTCATACTAAAACACCCCGCTTTTGGGGGGGGGGCTTGCCCCGGTGATGGGGGGGGGACAAAGCCCGAAAGAGGGGGGGTTTTTTTCCCGGGCCCTCTAGTAACCCTTGGGCCAAAAACCCAGAAAAAGGGGTCCAAAGAGGCCCAAAAGAAGGGCAGAGCTTTTAGCTGGGTCCGCCCCGGGTGATGAGGGGCCAATTTCAACTTTTTTTTCCCCCCCTGGGAGAGTAAGTTCCCACTTCCCGAGATTTACTTCCTGGATCAGGCCCCCATCTTCTGAGAAAGAGGGAGGCAGGGACTTCCGCCCTTTGCGGGTCGGGGCGGCGGGCGTGGGGGGGCGGCAGTTGGACCTTCGGGGTAAGGGCCCGTCCCGGGTCACCGCAGGCAGGGAAGATCGCGGGGGGTGAAGTCCGGGGGGACATCAAAAAACAGCAGCCCGGGGAAAAAGGTGCAGAAGGTTTGTGCGTCCCGAACGGCGGGTCCGGTAAAAAAGGGGGCCCGTCGCAAGGCCCCCCCTGGGGTGCATCCTGGGCAACCCCATGCTGCGGAGGGGGCAGCCCCAAAGGGGAGGCAGGGCACGGGAAAGGCCCGGTACCCCAAACTCAGGAGGGGGGGGGGACGGGATCCAAACAAGCCCAAAAGCCCCGAACAGGGTTTTTAAAAGGGTTTGGGTTTCCCGGGGGTGATGTGTCTTTTAGAAACAGGAGGGAGCGATTTTTTTCCACCAAACTAAAGGGGAACAGTTAACAAGGGGGAGGAGGGGGGGAGCACATTGGTTCCCCCAAGGCTGGCAGCTGCCCCCAGGCCCCATTGTTGGGGGCGGGGGGAAAGAGGCCCATTTTTGTTCCGCTTTTCAAAAAACCCATTTTTCCCACCTATTTAAAAGCCCATTTCTCACTCCCGCCCCGAATTTCGCCGGGGGGCCCGTAGTTTTCCTGCCTGACACCCCAAACCAAAGGGACTCCTGTGGGGGGGACCGGGGAAAGGTTGGGAAAAAAACCGGGGGTCGCCCCAAACTTTCCTTTTTATAACCTTTACCCCCCATCCCTGGGGTCCCAAAGGGGCTGGTAAACCTGGGAGGGGGACCCAAATTCCGGGGGAAGTTGTTTTGGGGGCCCGGGGGTTATTCCAACCCCAAATTTCCCGGCTGAAGTTCAGACTATCTGGGGGTTGGGGGCCCCAAGGGACCTTAAAACTCCTGGCGAAGTTGGGGCCTTCAAACCGTCCCAAAACCGATGTATCCCTTACTGATAAAATAAAAAATTTTAAAACCCCTGGGGGAAACAATATTTAGGGGGGGTTCAGCAAAAAGGGGGTTTCCAAATAAAGGTCCTCCCAATTTTAAAGCAGAAGATTCTTTTAACCCAAAAATTTTAATTTTTTAAAAGGGGTTTACCTTGGAAAAAGCGAAACCCGAAAGGGAACCCAAACAATTCCCAAAACCCTTTTTGGGCCCTTTCCGGGGTTTTGGGGGAGAACGCAAGATTTTTCCCTTAACCTTACTAAATTGTTTAATGAGCTCCTGGGGGGGAAAAAGCAAACCCAATTTCTATCGAAAATTTATCGGGGTTTAACCCTTTCCCCCGCGTCCGCCGAGTATTGACGGGCAAAACGAGAGATTTTCATCCCGCCGCATTCTTAAATTTTTCCCCTTAAAAAAATTTTATAAAGGCCCGAAAACAAAGGGTGTTTCCCAACCAAAATCTTCGAAGGTGCTCGTCTTTCAATTTTTTTCTGGACTTATTCAGGCGCACATTAGCCTTTCCCCTCCCGCTGAAAAAACCCCTTTAGCCCTCCTGCAATTTTTTACGGCATTTCCATACCGTGGGGGGTTCTCGTTCGCCCTGCAGGTCCGGAAAAAAAAGAAAAAAGCTCAGGGTCAGTTCCAAGGGGATGTGCTCCCAAATTTCCCTTTCGGGCTTTTGGGATTCCCCCTACTGTTCCCGTTGTCGGAATTGGGGAAATTTAAAGTTTGCCCCTTCCTCTGACAGGGTTAAGCGGGCGGACCCCAGGGATCGCTGAAAAAACAAAAGTTCCCCAGAGGGGGGCCCCAATGCAATTTAAACGAAAATTTGCAGTTAAAACACCCAAGGGGTGACAAGCCCAGAAGATTTAAGAGACTCTGAGGACTCAAATTTTCCCCTTTTCTGGATAGTGAGCATATTTTGCTAAATTTTTCTTTTTCTTTGTTTCACCCCTAAACCCCCTTGATAAACATTTTGTTTTGTGATTTTGGTTTTGAATATTTCGGACCCCCAGGATCGAAAGACTTTCCCCTTTTTGCGCTTTGCCCTCCCCCTCTTTCCTTCTCCCAACCACTCCTCCTCCCCCCCCATACTTTTTTTTCTTTTCTCTCTTCCTTTCTTCTCCCCTCTTTTACCTTCCCGTTTCTTTCCACTTTGCTCTTTATTTAAATTCAAGTTCGCCTTCAATTACTGTGGCTACGATGTCCCCACCAAACCTTACTGCCATGTGACATATGGCTTAAGCAGATATATAGGCCCAATGGAAATGGTTAGTGTCTTGTCACACTGGCCGACTAGGAGGTATTGCTCCTATGGTCTAACATTTTTATGATGATGCATGCAGGCTCGCTTCCATGCATGTGCAGCCTTGTTCTCCAAATAGGTTGGGACTTTAGCTCAGGTAGCTGGTCCTTAGCAGCTTTGGTGCTGCAAATTTTAGTGTCTGTACCTATGGAATTGATTAGGGGAGTTATGTTGAACCTCCCTAGAGTTCTTTCTGTCTTTTTTTTATTTGTTTTTCGCCAACAAGGAGTATTCAGGAGAGTCACGAGGTCCATTCTTTGGTTGCTTGGGTGCTTGTCTTTTCATGTACCATGACGACGATTAAAATCACCTCCTTCAATGTGAAGGGGTTTAATATCGCGGAGAAGCGTTCTCGGATTTTATACGAGATGCATAAGGCTTGCTCTTATATATTGTGCCTGCAGGAAACGCACTTCAGTGGGCAGCATCTTCCAGCTCTTTCCAACAAATACTACCCTGTCTGGTGCCATTGTAGTAGTAAGGACTCCAAAAGGAAAGGAGTGGTGGTGCTAATACACAAATCCCTCCCACATCAAATTCTTGAAATCAAACAGGATCCTGATGCAAGATATATCTTTGTTAATTGTAAAATTCAGGGCACGTCTTACACTATCGCAAATGTTTATGCTCCAAATCAAGGCCAACTATCCTTTTTTAGCAGAGTCTTGGATGATCTTACATTATTTGCGCATGGGGAGATTATCCGTTGTGGTGATCTTAACGTAGCACTGCACCCTGTCATGGATACCTCTTTAGGGCACTCCACGATCTCTCTGAATAAGCTTAATAAATTTAAAAAGCTATTGCATGATATGCAACTAAGTGATACCTGGCGTATCATGCATCCCGAGGATAGAGATTATACATACTACTCCCCCCCATAAAGTATATAGTCGATTAGATTACATATTCCTCCAACATTCCCTACTTCCCCGGGCTAAAAAAACATTTATCGATAACATTTTGCACTCGGATCATGCCCCAGTACATTGCCAGCTGTATGTGCCTAATGCCTCTCGGAAATCTTTTTCCTGGCGTCTGAATGAGACATTGTTAAATGATTCTCTATGCCTTGCTGAGTTGCAGCAATCTGCCCCGGCACTTTGTGAACGATCATGCAATAGACACCACCCTCACGCATTTTAAATGGGAATCCTTAAAATGCGTGCTCAGAGGTGTGCTCATAAAACATGGCTCGCGACTGAAACGAGAGGCAGCGGTCCACCTAAATACCTTGCTGGACCGGTTACACTTTTTGGAGCTGGAGCACAAAAGAATGGGGGACGAAGCTGTTTATAGAGAATTGATGCTTGTCAAACATGAAGTTCGCATGGTGCTGGAGAAAAAAAATAAACGATATAGACAGCTTTGTGCTCATTCTTTTTATGAATGGAGCAACAAACCAAGTAGGATGCTTGCCAGGGCACTGAGGTCTAAAAGAGCGTCCCTGTTTGTTTCTTCCATTAGGAGTAAAGGAGGGAAGACGGCTCATCTTACCTCCGAGATTCTGGAGGCGTTCCGCACATACTATCATGGCTTATATAATCTCCCCAAACCTCCCCTGTCATCTTGCCCAAACAAAATAGCAGAATACATTGAAAATTAGCACTTCCCACCTTGGACCCAGATAGATTATCTTCATTAGAGGCCCCTTTCTCAGTAGAGGAACTACAATCGGCGATCGCCTCATTGCCAGCGGGTAAGAGCCCAGGACCAGATGGATACACGGCTGAATTTTTCAAAACACTAAGTGCCGAATCGGTGGGCTCCATGTTGGAGTCTTTTAACTCCACATCCTTTTACAATAATCCGTCACCACAGTTTCTGCTAGCATGTATCACCGTCATCCCAAAAGAAGGGAAAGACCCCCTTTCTTGCACCAGTTATAGGCCAATCTCACTATTAAACCCAGATACAAAATTGTTCGCCAAACTCTTGGCCCTAAGGCTTAACACGGTATTGGAAGATCTTATAGGTCTAGATCAAGTGGGCTTTGTTCCCACACGCGAAGCACGCGATAAGACCCTAAAAACTCTATCGATCATCCAATATATGAGAGAGCATAGATTGTCAGGAATGTTGCTTTCCCTAGACGCAGAGAAAGCGTTTGATAGAGGTGACTGGTCATTCCTACAGGCGGTGTTAAAAAACATAGGGTTGGGACCTCTGATGCTGCAAAGAGTTATGGCCTTGTATCAGGACCCTCGTGCCCAAATTCGGATCAATGGCACTCTATCTGCTCCTATCTCGATTCGCAATGGCACCAGACAGGGTTGCCCCCTCTAACCAATACTATTTGTCCTGGTTATAGAGCACTTGTTACGGACTATTAGAAATAATCTGGACATTCAGGGTGTCTGAGTGGGAGGCACACAGCATAAATGTGCCGCATATGCGGACGATCTCCTACTGTACATTACCCAACCTCTTACTTCCCTACCTAGCCTGATGTCCTCTTTGAAATTATTTGGGGCGCTCTCCAATTTTAAATAAACTTCACTAAATGCACCGCACTGGGAGTGAATCTAGATGGGCCCTTGAAAACCTTGCTGAAAAAAGGGTTTTGTTCACCGGGGGGCTGGGGGGGGCCTTTAAGTATTTGGGATTTTTGCCCCGGGCGGATCCTCAAGGGTGGTCAAGTTAATTTTCTCCCCCCTTTGAAAATTATCACCGCGGATTTGAGCAGGGAAATGCCAGAATTTCCCTGGTTGGAAGAATAAACTAATTAAAAAATGAACATACTGCCACGTCTTTAACCCTATTACAGGCCTCCTTGTCCCCTACCTAAAAAATTTCCCATCGGTAGATAAAATACTTAGCACTTTTTGGTCGGGCGGAAAGCCCAAAATCGCGAAGTCACTCTTATAAAAAGAGGCAGGATGGGGGGGTTGGCTATGCAGGACATAAAAGGGTTTTTTTTGGAACAATTGCAGTCCTTTTGTTGATTTCTACCGCGTATGCCACGAAGTGTGGGGACGTGGAGGAAAGAAACTATAAAGCCCCTTTTCAATCTTCCCCGGTTACCCTGTCTTCATTGCCCCCTTTATCTTTTACAGGGGCTTCCCCGGGTGGCCGGGACACCCTTCTTGCCTGGCCCTGGGGTCTACTTCGCTGGGAGGTCCATTGAAGCCCCTTGGGCAATCTGTCATAGGTTTCACTGCCCCCCTAGTACTATCCCGATGGGTGTTTCCAAAGCCATTGCGTTTGTATGTGCTGTCCGCCCGGGGACTGAAGTTGGCAGAGTCAAAGAAGTACCCCTCCTTTTCTTAACCTGGTTTAGCTACATGCGTTTCCCCTTACTTGCTATCAACCAGGGATTTTTAAAAAATTTTTAGGCCCCTTTTTCCCTTGGAGGTGATATGTACCGTAGCCCCCCTGGGTGCCATTTTTTCTCTAGGGTTTTATGATCTGATTATCCCGTCACTGTCAAGTTTGAGTCCCCCTATCAAAAACCCGCTGGGAATGGAACCGGGAGGCCTATTACTGCGGAAAAGGGCAGATAATATGTGCTGGCCTACAAATCCCTAATGTGTGTAGATTGCAGGAACTTAATTAAAAAAATTCTCTCCCGTTGGTATAGGGTACCGACGCTATTGCATGCTATATATCCCCAAGTGCCCAGTTCCTGCTGGAGATGTGGATCTGCAGAGGGTTCCATGTCCCATATTTGGTGGGCTTGTCCCGCAATCCAGGTTTTTTGGGTTAAAGTTCTTCATATAATTGAGCTAGTAACGGGAATTAGGCTGCAACACGACCCAGCAGCGGTTCTGTTGCAGATTATTCCTCTGCCTCTCCACGTTCTTAAGGGACACATAATTATTTTTATGCTCTGTTCAGCCAAAGCCCTAATACCGCGATTGTGGAGGTCGACAGAGATCCCTTCCATTTCCGCATGGTTTAACGAAATTACGTCTATTCAGCGTATGGAGGAGATCCGGGCGGACCATAACCAGACGCAAGATAAGTACTTGGCCACCTGGTCTAGCTGGTTGATCTTTTGTGGCTCTGCAGACTATGCTGACTGCATTGATAATTAGGCCATGTTCACACGGCTTAAAATGGGCCGTATTTCGGTCCGTAATTACGCGCCGAAGTGCGCCAATTACGGGCCGAAAACGGCCCATTCATTACGGTAATTCACGTTCTCATAGAAAACCCTATGGATTACGTCTCCTCTCCCCGCCGGGCGGGGAGATAATTGACATGTGAATTACTAGCGGCGTATACGCGCCGCTGGCAATTCAAGTCTATGGGCCGGCGAAGTGCCGGCCCCCTGCTCATTCCCCTGCTCCCGCCCCCGTCCACACGGCTTAATTGCGGGGCGTAATTATGCCCTGCAAATACACCGTGTGAACACAGCCTTAGAGTGCTGTACCTCCTGGAGGGGTGGGGGTGGGGTGGGGCGTGTGACTAGAGTCGTGTTGTTGTCATGGATTATCCGAATCCGTTTGCTTGCTCAACTAAGGGACCTCCTTGAATACTCTCCTTGGACAGAGCGCCTTTGCAGGGTTCTGTCCTTTTCCTCCTCTGTTTGGCGACAGTTCGTGTTTTCTCCTTTTTGTGTTCTATTATTTTTGTTCTAGCATTTGATGGTCACACTTTCAATGTCAATTAATCATATGTACCTCCATAGGCAGTTCCTATATGGTGTAACTGAGCACTTACGGTACCTTTAGCTTTAATGGTAAGATCAGATGATAGGACTTTGCTCGCCTGACCCGATAAAGAGGAACCTTGGTTGCTGTCTTTGCTCATACTAAGTTTGGTGTTATTTCAATGATGCTGTTGACTATACTGATGGGCATTTCTTAACCTTTGCATGTGCAATTTTGCTGTACATAATGAGACTGTTGTTGTTTTCTCAATTTCTGTGATCTGTACCAGTTGTTGGTTTCACAATAAAGCATTTTTTTGAATAAGAAAAAACACAGCATTGTATGAAGACCAAACCACGCTCGCTATGTATATTTGAGCATGGCACAATGTTCTATAACACCCTACAGGCTCTCTGCAGCCAGGAAATAGCTGTTTTAATGCGATTCGCCACAAATAAATTTGAAAATAGTCGAAAAGATTCTAAAATAATTTAATTATTGGTCGCAGACAATGGTGCTTTAGCACAAAGTTAAAATATAGAGATTGTTCTATTTTTCTTAAAAAGTACTAATACATAATGAAAACTCTACAAATTTGGTATCACCGGATTCTTACTGACCTGCATAATACCCATAACACATCATAGTGAAGAGTGAACAACATTAAAACAAAACGTCCGCAAATATGGTGCAATTAAATTTTTTTTACACTTCATCGCACTTAGAATTTTTTCTGGTTTTCCAAGTACATTTTATATGGTACGGTCAATGGCACCAATTGTAAAAATTGTATCTTGTCCCGCAAAAAACAAGCCCTAATGCGAATATGTAGACAAAAAAGGAAGGTAGGACTTTTATAACAAAAAATATTAAACATCACATACGTTTTTCTGGCTAACATGATATCTGCTTTACACTTTGAGACAATAAGGCACATTTATTAAGACAGTTGCGCCAGAATTCTGGTGCAATTTATGTAAAAAATAACGGTGTTCATACTTTACACCACAATTATTATGTGTTTTAGATCATTTCTAGACACTTCTACGCCCTGTCCGAAAAGAGTGGTTGTGGTTTAGCGAGTGATATCATGCAGAAGTTAGTGGTATAAAGTAAGACAATCTAAAAATGAGGTACGTTAGACTAGACACTATGATAAATGTGGTGCAGTGTAAAACTGTGTAGTCTAACTTTATGCTGTCTAAAAGTTAGACAGTATTGATAAATCTGCCCCAATATGTTATTGGTCCCATGTACATAAAATGAATAACAAATAGTATTGAAAAACTAAAAACTAATTCCCTTCCAGTGTAACCCACTGAGCTTATTTTAGTGTCATCTTCTAGTTCTATAACTGTATCAGTATGGGTGCATTGCTGAGGGTGAACAGGGCCAAATTCGTATCTAACATAAACTGCTTACTGGTCTAGTTATGAAAAGTATTATAGTGACTGATTCATTTTATAGAAACCCACTTAAGTTCAGTACTCATTTAAAGATCATTACTTTTATTATATTAAAGGCATGCTATATTGGTCCTCTAATTACTTATAACCATCGTGCTAATAAGGGTATATTCACACATGAACTAATCACAAAAAAACACAAATGGTTCCTAATAAAACTTTTAATGGTTCAGTTTTTCCAATGTGTACATAATAATATCTGGTAATAACCACAACAAATAGGCCACAACCAATAAGCAATGATAAGGATTTGTAAACAATCATTTACCAATAGTCGTGGTCTAGGGCAGTGGTCTGCAAAGTGCGGCTCTCCAGCTGTTGGGAAACTATAACTCCCATCATGCCCACTGATATAGATTATATAAATGCATGATGGGAGTTGTAGTTTCCCAACAGCTGGAGAGCCGCACTTTGCAGACCACTGGTCTAGAGTGTTCTAATGAATGGGTTATTTCTGGGTTATTTATGTCTTGGTGTTGTCCGGGTAGAGATATCTTCATATTCATTCTGAAAGATAATATGCAACTTTCTAGACTTACCCTAGGATTTTACCTGTGTGCTCACCCTCAACAAAGCACCCACGCCAGAGAAGGACAACCCTGTGGAGATCATCCTGAAAAACCCTACACACACCCAAATCTTAGTCCATGTCCTTAATATCTTTCCCAAATGTGTTTCCTCCGACTATAAGGTCAGATTCATCAGTGGGATAGCAAGAAGCCCCTAGTCCAATATAAACAATTAACAAAAGTGCACAAACATGAATTAAATTAACTGTCTTGCGTGTGGCAGAACATGAGAGAATGAACCCAGATCCAAATGAATACTTGTAGCCTATATAGTGTAGTCAATTACCATTATTCCACACCTTCCAGGTCAAGAGATTCGAATGTCTAATGTCTGAGTGCTAAACAATGTTTTAACCAAATTATCCAGTGACTCCATGTTTTTTCAAATTCATGGCATCTTCTCTGAATGACTGCAGATGAGTCTATTCCTGCCGTAATATCCCTGAAAACTAGCTCTGACATCATCTAGTTTTGGTGGACGTATTTCCGCCTCTAACTCTGAAGTTTTGTTTTGGGCGCAGTGCTGCCTCTCTCAGTCCTACTCACCAGGCATGCCTCAGCCCTTCTGACAGTACCCCAAAACTGCAACTGCGCGAGTCCTTACATATAACTTCATTAAACAGAAACCACCAGCGATGCCCAATGTCACTGCGCTGCCTGCGCAAAAACAATAGGCAGGTTGTTACAACACATCGGTTCAGGGTAGCAATGTTTTATCCTTTCCAGAAAGGGCTATGGTTAATATGTTTACACTTTTAGCACACCAGTCAAGCATGACCTTATATTAAACTTATGTCCTCTTATTAATCCTCATATCCATGCTATAAAAAAGGAAAGTACAATATCTAACAAAAGTAAGTACACCCCTTACAGTTTTGTAAATATTCTATTATATTTTTCCATAGGACAACACTGAAGATATGGCACTTTGATACAATGTAAAGTAGTCAGTGTACAGCTTGTATAAGGGGATGTTCACACAGCAATTTTGAGTACGTTTTCAGGTATGTTTTACGTACTGAAACCCAGAACCTAAAACATATTCAACAACTTTCAGTGTGATTTTACATAGAAAGCAATCTAAAACACGTATTGTTGTTAAGACGTTACATGTTTTACATGTGTCTTTCGAATACATAAGATGGATCCGATCAAAGAATTGACATGTCATTAGCAGACAACCTATTTCAGGGTGCGTTTCTGCTGCACAGAATACAATATTTACAAAAGTGTGTACTGACTTTTTCTAGATGCTGTATATTTAGATCATTGATTGCATTCAGTTAGTCTTAGTGGGGGGTGTTTTTTGTCAAAAAACCCTTTTTAGCCCTTTCCCACTTAATAATTAGAAATGGCCAATTTTAAAAATTTCCGTTTACTTCGCCGAATTTTCCGACAAAATTGTTTCGTTCGAAATTACTTCGGCACAAATTGCGTTAAAAAATAAAGCTATTTCCGGGCCTCCCACAGACCCTGCAGGGTGCTTTTAAAAACTTGGCCATGCTTAAATTTTGCGGGGGGGAGCTTTTTTGGGTTTCTTCATAAATGTTGTGTTTTAGTATGAACGAGTGGACTGCCGCCCGCTTTTTGAATCGCTTCACTAAAAAATTTCCCCCTGGGCATTAAGAGGGCAAAACTGCCCAAAAATTACTGAAAGGGGGAAATTTGTACCCTGAAAAAGAGGGCCAGAAAAAGCGGGAAAAAAAAAAAAAAGCTGAGACCCTAAAGGGGGCAACATCAGTGACGGGAGTGTGGAGGTGACGGGGGGCACCCAAGCAGCATGAGGTCAGCAGGGGCACAATGACTTTTCGGGAGGTGGCAAAAACAGGAAAAGGGGGGCCCACAAAATGGACAATGCCCTGAGAGCGGAGGTCTTGGCGGCACCCAGTTGAGGTCGCAGGGCAAAAAATGAAATTCTTTTTGGGGGCCCAAAAACAGGGGGGAACCCCACGAGTGGCACAATCCCCACAGTGTGGGGGTCAAAAAGCAGCAGCATGAGATCAGGCAGTGGGCCAAAATGCTTTCGGGAGGGGGAAAAAACCGGAAAAGGGGGCCACAGAGTGGCACAATGCTGAGGGGCAAAAGGCCCCGGGGCGCAGCACCCATGAGGTCGGGCAGTGGCCACAATGAATTCTGGGGGGGTGGAAAAACATTTATTGGGGCCACAGAGTGGCACAATCACACATTTGTGGAGGTCCCAAAGCAGCAGCAGGGAGCTTTCAGGCATTTGGCACAATGAAAATTTGGGAAAGGGGGAAAAAACCCAGTATTGGGCCCACAGGTGGCAAAATTGATACAGTGTGGGGGTTTCACGCAGCGCAGCATGAGATCGGGCAGGGGCCCAAAATTTGCCCATTCTGGAGGCGGCAAAACAGTTTTGGGCCCACAAAAGGGGCCCAAAAACCCACCCCATTTGTGGAGGTCACGCCCAGCAGCAGCATGGATCAGGCAGTGGCCAATAACATTTGGAGGGTGGCAAAACAGGGGGAAGGGCCACAGAGTGGCACAATGATGAGACCCCGGGGAGGTCACGGGGGCGCACATGAGGAAAGGGGCCAGGGACAATGAAAACAGGGGTGGAGGACATGGAAAGCAGCCACGGGAACCCAGCATGAGGTCAGACGTGGCACGACAAGTGTGGATGTCAGGGCAACAGCAACGCACCCGGCGGGCATGAGGCCCTTAGAGTGGCACAATGACAGAGTGTTGGGGTGGGTGGTTTTTACCAGCCCCGGGAAAAGGGGGGTGGGGCGGGATGGAGAAACTGTAAACCAGATTTTGTGGCATCGGGTTTGGGTGGGGGCCCATCAGAATGGGGTAAAGGATTTAGTTTGGGCCCCAAAATAAACGCCTAAGGAAATTGGTGTGGGGGAAATCCGGGGGCCGTTTCCAAGGGCCTGATTCACCCTTGAAAAAGGTCGGGCCCTTCCACTTTTTCCCGGGGTGGAAAAGGCGGGTTTCCTTGGGGAAAACAGGGCCCCCGCCCATAAAACCCCCCGCTTTTTGTTTGCCCCCACTACGGGGGCCGGGGGGAAGTTTCCCCACTGCAAAACTGGGGCAAGTTGCGGCCCACACATCCATTTTTTGGTGCCCGTAGCCCAAGGGAATCTTCTAACTGAGGGGGCCCGAGTGCTGCCCCAAGTGGGGCCAAACCAACCTTTTTGGTTCAGGGACTGCTCCGGCCTGCGCGGGCTGCTGGGACTGCCCCCCTCACTAGGCGGGTTAAAGGAAGTTTGCTCATCAGTGACTCCAGACTTGGGTTTAAATCCCTGATGGAGAATGGTACTGCCCCCTACCCCCCCCCCTTCCCCCCAGCAGCCGGGAAAGTAGTCCCGGGGAGCACTGGGGAAAACCCCCCCGGTCGGGGCCCGGGTCAGAGGGGGGAGGCCCGAAATAGGAAAGGGGGGCCAATGATTACGGAGGATTTCCCTTTAGTATTTGAGTTTGTTTCCTTCAATAGGGGGAAAAAAAAGGCTCCCATTTTGGCCCGGTTTGCGGGGTCCAATAGGGGGGGGAGAGCCAAAAGTATCCCTCTCCCGGAAAAGTTAAATTTCGGCTGTCACACCCAGGCAAATAAGCTTGCTGGGGGCCCCATCTGCAAAAAGTGACTCCAAGGGGCTCCCTCCCTTTCCATTTCCACTGTATTACGCCCGGTGTTTGGGGGGTTTCCCCTGCCTCGTTTTCCCTCTTTCTCCATCCACCCCCTTCCAGCTGTCCTGACCCCCTTCTTGTCCCCTTTGGGTAAAAAACCCACCATTTAAACCGGAAATTTGCTTCTGCCCCCAATGTCCCCCTCCTCCCCCCTCCATTTCGTCCCCCGGAATCATGTGGCCAGGATGTAGTCCCCACGTCTCCCCCCCCTGCCCAGAAATTTTTCAGAAATCTGTTCCGGGGAATGAAGCAGGGGAAAATGATTTTATTACCCCGAAAGTCCTGGCGACTGACAAATAACGTGCCTCTCGAATGGCCTCAACAAACGGAGGTGTCCCCGCATGAGTGCCACTGGCTGCAAAAAAAGTTACACGGGGGGGAGTACTTCTTTCTGTCGGGATCATAAAAAAAATTTTAAAGGGGCCTTTCTCCTGTTTTCAGCGGCCCAAACATGTGCAGGCGGGAATTAAAAGTGGGTGGAAACTTTGGGCATATCAGAGTGTTTTGGGGGGGAAAAGGCCCGTTCTGCCGCGCAACTCGGGGGAGGGTGTTCCTGGCTTTGTACGAATGGAAAAAAGTGCATTTCCCACATTTTCCCTGGCCATTTCAGAATTTTTCTGAAGATCGGGGGGGAAGGGATTTTCAAAAACCCTTTTTTCAAAACCCAGATTGAAAAGGGGTGCGCCTTTGCGGGGGCGAAAGGGGAACCTTTCCCCCCCTCGGTGCACCCGGGGGACCCCATTTTCCCTTTCCCTTTTGCCCGGGTCCCCAAGGGTTTCCCGTTTTTGCAGTTGGCGCGGGGGAAAGCCACAATCAATTTTCTTGCTGCATGACGGGAGAAGTTCCTCCCTGTGGGGACTTCGTTCCCGAGGCAAGCCAGGTGTGGGAACTGGTGACCCGCTGTGCCCTACACATGTGGTATGATGGAGCAGTACTTGTTTGGGGGCTGAGATGGTGGTGGTGGAGGGGGAAAGGGGGGGGGACATTGGGCAGGTGCAAAAGTTTGGGAAAAAAGGAGGAGGGAAAGCGGCGTCTCCTGTCCCAATTTTTTGGTTGCTGGGCGGAAAACACATTTAACCCCGTGGGCCCTAAAGGAAATGTACTGGCCCCCACCGTGTTACAGCTCCAGACGTCCGCGCTTTCCTGCACCTTGGAAAAACCGGTAAACTCAAGGACTGACCCACCTTTTGGTTTTAATATTTATTTTTTTTAAGGGGTGGTAAAGCCTTTTTGGGGAAAAAAAATTTTCGGCTTGGAAAATCTCCATCTGGCTCGGCACAAGCCCTTTTTTTTCTGAATGGTGCAGAGTCCCCCTTTGGAAAGGGAGGGACTTGCAAATACCAACAAAATTGGGAAAAGGGCACGGTCAGTGCCTTTCACCTTAGGATTTGGTTTGGGCGATAATGTTGGGCCCCTTTTTCAATCGCCTGGGTGAACGACCCGCTGGCGGGGAAAGAAATAGCGAGGAGCAGGGCATCTGGACCGGGGGATGATGTCAAAAAGGGAAAAAGCTCCCTTTCTGCAAAAGGTGGTGGGGGCCCCTTTACTGGTTTAAAAGGCATGCGTTTTCCATGGGGGCTGCTGCTGCTGGTTGCTGCGGGGCAGGATGGACCCCACTCTGGGGCCCCCGTTTCCCCAGGCCCCCCCGGTTTGGGGCGCTGCATGTGTTGACGCAGGGGCCCCGGGGGCCAAAAGTTAGCTCCCTGGGGGGGGGCCCCTTCACTTTCTGCCAAGATTTTTACATTTCCCATATTCGGCTCCTCCCGGGGTCTTAGCAAAGAAAATGCCCCCACGCCGAGTTTCGGATTTTACCGCCAACGCTCCGCAAAAAAGTGACTTAAATGCCCCCGCTGCCTGTGAGCCCCTGTGCCGTATTTCTTGGGGCCTGCGAAGGGGGTTTTTTTTCCCCGTGGGCCCCCTTGGCTCCCGACCTCACATGCTGCTATCCCGCCCGACTCAGGCCAAAACCCCCCACTTGCTGGGGTGCGTGCTGCCTGAGGGGCAAGTGAAGCCCCTCCCTTTTCCGGGCGATGATGAAGCCCTTTCCTTTAACCCCCCCCAAGTGCGGGGGGTACTCATTCATTTATTTGGTTTTATCGTCACTGCTGTCCTCATCACCCGGGCTTGGTATGGGCCCAGGTTTACCTCTCACCCAAAATGACCTCCCATTTCCTCTCCCCAAACCCTTTCTTTTGCCGCCTTTCTGCCAAAAAGGGGAGGCGATTGGCCCCCTTTCTTCGTGCCAAGTAGCTGCTGACTTTTCCCTCCCCAAAATTTTTCCTCCCCGCTATTTTAGTGGCGCTGAGCCCAGGGCCCCCATAGTAGATTTTTGGCTGAGGGAACCCGGGTGGGACAGAGGCGGGGGGGAGGGGGGGGTGAGGGCCGTGACCCCCTTTCCGGGGGGCCCCCCGGGCCCAAAATAATGGTTGTGTCTGAGGTTCCCAAAGATCTTGGCCCGGGGTTGTCGATGTAAACTGGGGGGGGAAGGGGGATGACCCAGTTTAAAACCCAAACAAAGAACCCTTTGGGGTTGGGTGAACAAAAACCCGGGGCCCAAATGGCAGCGGCAGTTGTGGCCTCACCGAGGACCCCCCTGCGAAGTTCCCCCTTCGTGTGCTGCGACCCCGGGGGGCCCGTTTCCCGGGAAAGTTTGTTTCCCCCTGCCCCTCGCAGGTGCAGAGCCTGCCCCTCTCTGTTGACATTTCTTGGGTTTTTTCTAAAATGTACAGACCCCTGTTTGATGAAAGAATTCCTGTATAAAGATAAATATACACCCTGTTTTTGACTCCCAAATTTTAAACCCGTTTAAAAGCTTGGGTAACCCTTGGGTATAAATTACGTCCCCCAAAAGGCCAGGAAAAATTTACTTTTTAGGGGCCCTTTAAAAACCCCTGTGTGTTTTACTAAAAATTAAAAACACAAACAGGCTTAATTAAAACCTTTGGACTGAATTTTGGCTACAGGAAAAAAAGTATATTTTTTGGGGTTTTAAAAAAAAACGGTTTATTTTTGTCAGCACACCCGCAAAAACAAAGCTTAAATTTCCCCCGGATTTTAAATTGCGCCAAAAAATTTAGCCCCCACAAAAAAAGTAAACTTTGTTTGCGTGTTAAATTGCGTGGGTTTTTTTCGCCACACAACCAAAAGAAACAGTTGTAATTAAAACCCTTTTCTTGTGAATTAGGCTACAGGAAAAAATTTATATATTTTTTGGGGTTTTAAAAAGCGGTTTTTTTTGTCACACACCAAACAAAACCCCGCTTAATTAAAAACCCCGGATTTTAAAAATTCGCCAAAAAATTGGGGCCCACCCAAAAAAGTAGCTTTTTAGCGTGTTACAATTGCGTGTTTTCCCACGCCACACAAAAAGAGATACAGTTGTAATTAAAACCCTTTTCTTGTTTAAATTTGGCCTTAAAGGGAAAAAATTTTTATATTTTTTTGGCGGTTTTTTGGAAAAAGGAAACCCAGTTTCCCTTGGGGGTTCAGCACAACCAGCCCCCAAAAAACGTTTAAATTTAAAACCCCTGGAAAAAAAGGGGGAAAATTTTTGGAAAAAGCTTAAATTTAAATTGAAAGCGCCAAAAATTTTAAAGTTGCATTTAAAATTTGTTTTTTAAAAACGGCTTGTTTTTTTTTTAAAAATTTCAAAAGGAAAAATTTTGGGGTTAAAAAATTTTCCCCCCAACCTTTTGGATTAAAAAATTGAATTTGGAGCCTTTTTTTTTGAAAGGGCCCGGAATTTTGCCCCCTTAAAATGTATATGCAGCTGCAGTGGACGCACAATGGATTAAAAGAACAGGTTTTCTGAGACAAACTGAGACAAACCCCCCAGAAAGCGCTATTTTAAAAATCAATTCTTCAGTTTGGGGTAAAAAGCCGCGGCAGGGAAACCCTTTCCCCGGTTTAGCCCAGTTGAGAGGGGGTGTGAGCCCCCCGGGGGTTTGCGCCCGGACTTAATAGTGCGGGGAAAGTCACAGAAACCCCCGGGGCTTGATTGGCTTCATCCCTTTAATGTTATGCAGGCTATGCCCCCTTTTTCCTTCCCCGAGTGCTTTTTCCCATGTAGCGCCATGTGGGTCGAAACCATTTTATCAATCAAAAAGCACACTTCGTTCACCCGAAATACCCCCAAAGGGTTTGGCCCTTTGTTCCGAACCGAAGTTTTTTCCCGAAATTCTAAAGAATTTTCCCCTTTTTGTTAGAAACAATTTGCCCCTCTCTAATAATAATATAATGGAATACAAGTTTCCCTTTGCCACTGTTTTAGAGGGAGAGGTTTTATGTAAGGGGGACGGGGTAAATCACTGATAAAATCTTATTTAAACCCCAGGAAGGATAGAAAATTTCCCCCCAAGATCCACTGAGATTTTTTCTTATATATCATGCAATCCCAACCTCCCTCCCCACCCCCGCAGTGGGGGGCTGCACAATCTCAAAACCTCTAATCTTAATTAGATCTGTGTTTCCCCCAAGGACTTTACATATATGTGTTGACAATAGGATATCCGTCCTCCTCCTCACATCTGCTAAGTGTGCTCCAATCCTCCTCCTCAATTCTCTTTGTTTTACCTATATAATCCTGTGGGCACAGTCAAGTCACCTGTACACTACCCCTGTAGATTTACAGTTTATGAAATCACGGATAGTAAATTCTAAACCACCGCTTGCACTTGAAAAAGATTTAACCATGACAATTTGTTTACACATCTTACAGGTAGCACACCTGAAGCAACCCAATGGTCTTCTATTAACCATGTTCCTTCTTTGGTTGGATGAACAAATTGATCTCTCTTAAGCTTTTCCTTTATCATATGTAATCAATGGTTATGTTGGTACAAGGTCTTTTATACTATCATCCAATTTGAGAATCCCCTAATATTTTGTTAAGATTTTCCTAAATTCCTTATGATGCTTATCATATTTACCTATAATCCTTAGATTACCCCTTCTCTCTGGGTCCTTCTGTTTAATAGTTGATAGCAACAATGTTCTCTACTTTCTGAGGGACCAGTAAGTCCCTAGAGTAACCCAGTCTCTTTAAGCTATAGACTTCAGGTTCTTAGCTTGTTCCCTTGACACTTTTGGTAATTTAAGAAACTGTCCCTTTAGTATTCCTTTTAACAAAGGTTTGGGATGACAGCTATCCCACCGTAATAGGTTATTCATTGCTATTCTTTTATGGTATAGCTTAATCTTTATGGATCCATCATCGTTTTTACCAGTGAGTACATCCAAATATGATGGGACATATTCGTTTGTCTCAAAACTGAAATGTGAGCCAATGGGATTAGTATTGAGACCCCTAACAAATTCCTTGAAGCTATCAGTGTTTCCCTGCCAGAAAATAAATATGTAATCAAAGTAGTGTTAAGACAGAATGATCTTATCCAAAAATTCTCTGTTTTCTTCCATGAAAATAATGCCTGCCTCCCTAGTCCAGGAGCAGATCAGTGTATGAGAGGAGCATATTGCTGTCATCTTTAGCTGGTGAAAAATTTGCCCATCAAACACGAAAAAATTGTGTTCCAAGACAAAGGAGAGTAATTGTAATACAAATATACTATGTGGATCCGTCTTTTCTCCAAAAAATAACGGACCACTTTAAATCCACAATCATGGGGGATCGAGGACAAAGGGCCTCCACATCTATGCTTCCTAGTAGCATGTTCTTATCCATTGTAACTCCTTCTAATTTCATGGTAGACTTAACAAAATCTCGAAGTACCTTATCCAAAATAGATTCCAATATTTTGAGAAAGGATTGAGATTTCAGACATAATCGATCTTTTGGAAGGCTGTAAATCATAGCCATTACTGAGATGTTTGGTACCAGGAAGAAATATTTTACCAATCAATAGAGATGGGCGAATCGATTTTAACGATGTGAAATTCATTTTGAATTTCAGGGAAAAAATTCGGTTCTGCACGAAGCTGAAGTTTATGGTACTTCGCGGGAACGAATCGTCTTTTTTTTCTAAAATGGCCGCGAGCACATGGCGTGACATGGAGCAGAGAACTCTGGGAGGAGGAAAGGAACACTCTCAATGACATGTGCAGACATGAAGCCAATCAGCAACCAGTGGGTTTCTGTGATGTCACAGCCCTATAAATACGGACGCCATCTTAAATTCTCACACTTCCCACTGTGTTTCCTGTCAATAAGCATCTTGCTGCTCCAGCACTATATTGCACTCTTTACAAAACAAACTAGTTTTTTTGAGTGACTGGGGGGAAAGACCATCACAAGTGTGTGTCATATACACACCTGTTCCTGCACCAGTGCTATTATTTTGTTTTAGTTTGTAGGGTATTCTCCCTTAAGTCCAGGTTGTGTGTTTTTCAGACCCATATATGCCTGAATTCCATCTGGTTCACTGTGTAGGATATTTATACCCCAAGGGGTTTAAATTTTGCCTTTGTTTGTGGGGTTTAATTTGAGAAAAAATACAGGGTGTGTACTTTTGCCCCATATCACTCAATTCCTCTGGGTCACTGTTTAGGGGATTTTATACCCCGGGTTAAAATTTTGCCCCCTTTTTTGTGGGTAATTTGGGGTAAAATACAGGGTTGTTATTTTTTTGCCCCATATAGCCCTCAAAATCCATCTTTTTTTTGTAGGGTTTTTAGCCCAAAGGGGAATTTATACTTTGTTTGTGGGGTAATTTGGAGTAAAATACAAGGGTGTTTTATTTTTTGCCCCTTTACGCCCAAATTCCATCAGTTTTTTTCTGTAGGGTATTTCATCCCCAAGGGTTAATTAAGCCTCTTGTTTTGGGGGTAAGTGGAGTAAACACCGGGTGTGTGTATTTTTTGCCCCCCTATTTCGCTAAATTTCCCTCGTTTTTTTTTTGTTGGGTGTTTCATCCCGAGGGTTAAATTTGCCTCTTTTTTGTGGGGTAATTTGGAGCAAAAACAGGGTGTGTATTTTATATACAGCATTCTTAAACAGAGTCTGTAAATTTTTGATCAAACAGTAGTCAGACGAAAGGCCGGCCCTTTACATGTGAAAAGGGCAGTGGCCAAAAAATTCCTGGAGCAGGCACAGGTCCAGCACGTAAGGGGACATCGCAGAGGGGGGGGATGGTGAGGCCAGAATGCCCGTGTCATCTGCGGCGGTGTTGTTCAGCAAACCCAAAGTTTTTTGGTTGACTAGGTCTTCCGCTCCCGTGACATCTGAAAACCCAGCCAGAGTCGGTGGGGGCGTCGACACAACCTTAGTTTGGGTGGCCCCGGGGAAAAGGTCAGTGGCCCTCACCCTCAACCGTCTCTGTCCCATTCAGTTCCCTCAGCCAGAGAACTATATGTGGTCTGGGTAGCGAATTACCGAGGGGAACTCTTTGGGACGTCAGAGCTACTTGGGCAGTGAAGAGGTGGGGCAGACACCCGCTGCTTTTGCATAGGCGGAAAGTTTGATGGGGAGTGGCATTGGAGGTTATGTTGCAAAAGTCGGCTCTGCATACAAGATCATTGAGGTGGATACCCGTGAGGGGCAAAAATAATCGTGAAAAGTAGCCGGACGATTTGGGACCGGGGTGAAAAAAAGGGGCTTCATTCATCATATCATCATATCATTCGTGGGGGAGAGGGTTTCAGCTTGCGCCTAGGCAGCAGCACAGCAGAATTTGGTGTGTGGCCATGAGTCAGCCGGTGGAGCAGTCCCGAGGTTGGGAGCCAAAGGCCCAAAGGTAGACCACTTGTGGGGTTTATGAGGTAAGGTGCAGTGGTATTATTCGACTTGTGGTGGTGATATGTGGTGGTATTATTCAGCACTAGTAGTGGTGAAATATGGGCTGGTGTGGTGGTAATTATTTTTTAACCCCTTTAAAGCCCCGGCGTATGGTACGTCCCAGGGCCGTAAGGGGTTTGAGGGGGGATCGTTAAAAAACCCCCCCCCCCCCCCCCCGCAAAAGCCGCGGGTGTTAGTGGCGATCACCCCTAACACCCGGCAAAAATAAATTTGTAAACAGCGTCGGGGGGTGGCGTGACCGTGCCGCTGTTTAACCCCTCAGACACCGTGGCAAAGATGATCGGCCAAAACTTTGCTGCAGCGAAAACCGGGGCACCCCCCGGGCCGGCGTGGGGGCCCTGTGAAGGCTCCCGTCCTGACATGTCGGTTTCCCACTTCCGGCCGTAGACAGGAAAAGGGGGGGAAACAGCCATCTTGGTACAGTCTAATGCATTGTCATGCAGTGCATTAGCTGTATTAAAAAATCGCCCCCTAGTGGTAAAAACCATAGGGGGACTCAATGTTACAGTGAAAAAAAAAAAATAAATGTTTTAAGTACAAAAGAAAAAAGTATTAAATGTTCAAATCACCTCCCTTTCCCCATTTTATAAATAAAATCGTTAAAATAATAAAAAAGTTACACATATTTGGTATCGCCGCGTCCGAAAATGTCCAATATATAAAAATATAACATCATTTATCCTGTATGCTGAACACCGTAGAAGAAAAAAAAGTTCTAAATGCCAAAATTGCGTTTGTTGGTCATCTTACGTCACTCAAAAAATGGACTAAAAGTGATCAAAAAATTCGCATGCATTCCAAACTGCTAGCGATAAAAAGTACACTTCAGCCCACAAAAAATGAAACCCTCACTGAGTCCGTAGATGTTAGAAACAAAAAGTTATTGGTCGCACAAAATGGCGCCATGGCACAAATTTCAAAAATAGAAAATGTTTTGAATTTTTTTTACGGGGACCAAAAACATAACGGAAACCCTACATGTTTGGTATTGCGGATGCTTATCAACATGTAGAAAACAGGTAACACTTTATTTACGAAGATTGAACGCGTAAAGCAAAACACCGGAAACATGGCGAAAATACGTTTTTTTCACCAAATTGTCCCACTTGAATTTTTATGTGGTTTCCCAGTATTTTCTATAGTACATTTGAATAACACCATTAGAAAGTACATCTTGTCCCGCAAAATAAAAGCCCTCATATGTCTATGTAGGTGGAAAAATAAAAAGGTTATGGCTCTGGGAAGGCAAGGAGGGAAAAACGAACGAGTCAACAACAAAAAAATGCCAGGTCCTTAAGGGGTTAAGTCACTATATGGTGGTGGTGATATTTGATCCGATTGTGGTGGTATTATTCAGGCACTATGTGGTGGTGACATGAGGTCATGGTGTGGTGGTATTATTCAGCCACTGTGGTTGTTATATGTGTCATGGTGTAGTGGTATTATTCAGTTACTATGGTGGTGATATGTGATCAGGATGTTGCGGTATTATTCAGGCACTATGTGGTGTTGATATGTGGTCATGGTGTGGTGTATTATTCAGTCACTGTGGCGATAAATGGTCATGTTGTGGTGGTATTATTCTGTTACTCTGTGGTGGGGATATGTGGTCATGGTGTGGTGAAATATGGTCCTAGTGGAATTTTTGGTAATAGCCTAGGGATTCTGGTTTTTTTGTAGTGGTGTTATATGGGAACTGTATGAGTAATACATCCTATGGATATAGGAAGTGTAATATAGGCAGTCAGTAGATTGTATGGGTAAAAGGTATGCTGCTGGGCGCCGGAGAAAAGCAGGTGATTAGCAGCCTTCCAGCCTTCCCGCTCTCCTACTGCGCCCAGCAGCATACGTTTTACCCATACAACCTACTGACTGTCTACATTACTCTTCCTATATTCATAGGCTTTATTGGCTGCCTACATCACTCGCCCTATATCCATAGGATTTATTGTGTTTGTTGCCATTCTATACATATTCCATGCTTCATTAAAGATTCTGATACCCATTTTGATCTATATTAATAAGGTTGCCCAGCCGACCGAAACGTCATCTTAAGAAAGATCACATATCACCACTTAAAGAAAAGTTCAGCATTTATTTATCTGTATGGAATGCAATACATTGTATCATGTAAATGTAAAACACCATAAGTTGTAAATACACTTTTGAAGCATAGCTACCTTGTGTGTGCTGTGGATTTACAGTGGTGGCCAAAAGTATTGGCACCCCTACAATTCTGTCAGATAATACTCAGTTTCTTCCTGAAAAAGATTGCAATCACAAATTCTTTGGTATTATCTTTATTTAAGTTGTCTTTAATGGAAAACCACAAAAAGAATTGTCATACAGCCAAATTGGATATAATTCCACAGCAAACATAAAAAAGGGGGTGGACAAAAGTATTGGCACTGTTTGAACAATCATGTGATGCTTCTCTAATGTGTGTAATTAATAGCACCTGTAACTTACCTGGGGCACCTAACAGGTGTTGGCAATAACTAAATCACACTTGCAGCCAGTTGACATGGATTAAAGTTGATTCAACCTCTGTCCTGTGTCCACCACATTGAGCATGGAGAAAAGAAAGAAGACCAAAGAACTGTCTGAGGACTTGAGAATCCAAACTGTGAGGAACCTGAGCAATCTCAAGGCTACAAGTCCATCTCCAAAGACCTGAATGTTCCTGTGTCTACCGTGCACAGTGTCATCAAGAAGTGTAAAGCACATGGCACCGTGGCTAACCTCCCTAGATGTGGACGGAAAAGAAACATTGACCAGAGATTTCAACGCAAGATTATGTGGATGGTGGATAAAGAACCTCGACTTACATCCAAACAAGTTCAAGCTGCCCTGCAGACCGAGGGTACAACAGTGTCACCCGTACTATCCGTCGGCGTCTGAATGAAAAGGGACTGTATGGTAGGATACCCAGGAAGACCCCACTTCTTACCCCGAGACATAAAAAAGCCAGGCTGGAGTTTGCCCAAACTTACCTGAGAAAGCCTAAAACGTTTTGGAAGAATGTTCTCTGGTCAGATGAGACAAAAGTAGAGCTTTTTGGGAAAAGGCATCAACATAGAGTTTACAGGGGAAAAAAAAGAGGCATTCAAAGAAAAGAACACGGTCCCTACAGTCAAACATGGCGGAGGTTCCCTGATGTTTTGGGGTTGCTTTGCTGCCTCCGGCACTGGACTGCTTGACCGTGTGCATGGCATTATGAAGTCTGAAGACTACCAACAAATTTTGCAGCATAATGTAGGGCCCAGTGTGTGAAAGCTGGGTCTCCCTCAGAGGTCATGGGTCTTCCAGCAGGACAAAAACACACTTCAAAAAGCACTAGAAAATGGTTTGAGAGAAAGCACTGGAGACTCCTAAAGTGGCAGCAATGAGTCCAGACCTGAATCCCATAAGACACCTGTGGAGAGATCTCAAAATGTCAGTTTGGAGAAAGCACCCTTCAAAATCTCAGAGACCTGGAGCAGTTTGCCAAAGAAGAATGGTCTAAAATTCCAGCAAAGCATTGTAAGAAACCTTGATGGTTACCGGAAGCGTTGTTTGCGTTATTTCCCTAAAGGTTGTGCTACCAAGTATTAGGCTGAGGGTGCCAATACTTTTGTCTGGCCCATTTTTGGAGTTTTGTGTGAAATGATCAATGATTTGATTTTTGTTTCATTCTCTTTTGTGTTTTTTCATTGCAAGCAAAAATAAATGACTATATTAATACCAAAGAATTTGTGATTGCAATCATTTTCAGGAAGAAACTCAGTATTATCTGACAGAATTGCAGGGGTGCCAATACTTTTGGTCATCACTGTATATTATTATTGTATGACGGATTGCAATACCCATAACACATGAACCCTCTTCTTTGCTGTGTGCTGTACATTTGAAATAAAATGTGTGAGACAAACAGATATGTGAGACTGATGTGTGAGACAGACATATATGTAACTCACCTAGTATTGCGTACTACACAATCCAATTCTGCTTTATACACTGTATTATGTGGTAAAATGCATTTATGTCCAAGAGGTCTAAAAATGAACAGGTAATATTTTCATGTACAGCAGCTGTAGGGTGGGCCCCCAAGATCATCTTCTCTTAGTGGGCCCCGGCTACCCAGTCTGACATTGGCTTAAAGCAGGGAGTGATGTCAACCCATGGAAGGACTGAGCTCTGAAGCAAACTATTTCTAACAAGATTACAGATATGCCATTGTTTTAAGTCCTCACAGCACATGTACCCTGTGTTTATTGAAAAGATAACATCTCCTGCACTTGTCAGTCTAACGGCGCACGTACTTACAGAGGTGCTAGATATGTCAGTCACTGATATAGAACCACCCACAGCCTGAGGAGCCGTAGTGAATGTAAAACTGCTTGTGGCTCAGTGAAACAGCTCAGTGAGAAAAGCCTTTAACATTGACTTATAGCTAAAATCTGACTGCAACTTTTCACATAAAAAATGCTAGAAAAATGGCACAAAAAATGCCAAATATTTTCAAAAACTCTCTGTGTGTCACCAATGATTTTTAAAAAATGCAACAGCATTTTTCATGCAGTTTGTTACATCCAAACTCAAGAGTGGAGCTAACAAGAAAGAGAGTAGAGGTCGTCACTTTATATATATATTTTTAAGGCTATATCTTCACTGCACACAAAAACATCCGCTTTTTCAGCATTTTTCGTCTTCAAAAAACGCTGAAAAAAGGACTGAAAAGAGTTCCCATAGACTTGTATAGTAAAAACAGTCTGTCTCAGAATGTTTTTTTTTTCAGCTCATTTTATTTGCTGATCGTTTTTTGAAACATTTTGCAAAAAACGACTGAGCAGGGCAGAACATTTACTATTGCAGTTTATGTAAAACAGACATTTTTTGGTGCGTTTCTTGGTGCATTTTTGCAGAAATACACAGCAAATCCAATGCTGTGCATTTCTGCTAAAAAAAAAGCGCCAAAAATGCGCAAAAAACGCAAAACGCACAAAAAAATCGACATTTTTTCAGGTGCTGTTAGGTATGTTCACATGGCTGCAATGCGCCCCAAAATACGTCCTTTAATTATGGTAATCATAGCTGTTATAGAGAGCTATGGTTACCTGCTGCCCCCCCCTCCCTCCTGCGCTTTAGAAGAACATGCTGATCATCGCGCTCTTCTAAACACACGGCATCTTGCAGCACGCACAGGTGTGTGAACATACCCTTTGACAGGCAGTGAGCACCAAACTCAGTTTTATGAAAGTTTTTAGGATTTGGTTTTCAGGTCATTTTTTTTGTCCATTGCCATGTAGGCATAGCCTTAAAAATAAATGAAAAACTGACACAAGAGCTGCAGTGTTTTTTTTTTTTTTTACAAAAATCCACCTTTAGTGTGCCCTACAAAAACCTGTATTTGGTGTGTTATATTTTACAGTGCTCTAAAAAGTATTTGCAATTATTGTTATCCTTTTTATTAAAATTAACTTTGTGCAGAGTGGCACTTACACCCCTAATTTGTCTTTATTAACACTACTACCAGAGGTTTTGCAAATAGCACATCTAATTACTCTTTTATGAGGACAATTTTCTGTCCCAGCCCCCTATGGTAAAAATTCATTAAAACCTAACTGAATGTTGTAAAGTACCCTTTGTAATGTGGAGGGCATGTTTTCTTCTGTCAGCTGCTAAATATTTAGTTTAAATATTTAGTTAAAAATATTCATGGCACGAATCCTTTTTTATAGCCAAATGCATGAAACTTACAGCACCAAATTAATGTTACAAATTACATTTGCATAATGCTTTCCATCCCGCTATGTGCTTTGTTTTGCTTAGAGGGATGTTCTTAATATATACATTTAAGAACAAAACACACATCTTTAGTCTCAGTGGAATACCTGATTTACTAACGCCTTAATTTTTTCATTTCATTAAAGCAAACATTGTATTTTGTTAGTGTAACAAATTTCTTCAAAATTATACTTTGTTGACTTATTTTGAAGAAAGGGCTTTTGTTTTTTAATGAAAAATGTTGCCAAACTCATTATTGCCATTTTCATAATAATTAGATTACAGTGAAAGCTGCTAGCTGCTTATTGATGTGTCACAACCAGGAATGGTGACTGGCTGGCTTTCCATCATTTAACTACAAGAGGCCCTAGATCGACAATAATAAGAATGCTAATGTGCTTTCCATTTATCATCAGAGATAAGAGATGAAGGACACTAATCAATGCTATAATAACGCCTTTCTGCAAACAGACATACTATTACATCCTAATTGCTAACTGCAATTGGTTGCAATGGTACGTCCTACTCTGTGCTGGCTTTACTTTCCAGCCGCCATCCTGCTGCAACCGGCAGGTTTGAAGTTATGCATAAGGTTTGGCTTAGTTACTAACCTATTAGACTAAGCCAAATGAATGGCCTAATAAATTGCTTATCAGTGTAATATCAAGAGGCAATAATGCCTTTAAATACTATGGGTTACAATGCATTAAAGTAGTAATAAAATAACTGCAGTTTAAAGCGGTCTAATGGAGCGCAAAAAATAAAGTTAAAGGGGATTTGCCGAGAGATAGATTCTTACCCCTCTCTTGTTAGCACAGGCAGAATGTCAACAAATCAAGCTGAGTCATGAAGCTGCAGGGGAGAGAGGGAGGGGGAGTGAGGAGTGAGGAATCCAAGGGAGCGTCTCAAAACTTAAGTGAAATAATAAACAGTACAACAGTTGATTCACAATACAGCAAGACAGCCTCAGACTGCACTGTCAGGAGGAGCCCTATCTGCTAAGATGCTAATGTAATGTAAACAAATCACGGAGCTGAAAGAGAGAGAGACACACACAGCGGAGAGCACAGAGCTGCATAAGGGATCTTGTGACATGTACACTGAAATAAAAAAACTATAACTTGTGGATTCTATATACAAAAGAGAACACCTATTCTACACAGCAGCTTGAAAGCTTCTTCATGTTCCCTGTCATCAGATAAAGCAGGTATCTAATCACACTACAACTAGTTTATTCTGTATACAAAAGAAAACATATTGCTACCCGGTGCCTTAAAAACTTCTGCAGCTCAGTCTCATCAGATAAGAAGCTCTCTCTGAGCAAGCCCGTCCAGCTCTTGTCAGGCCGTATCTAATAGACTCTTTGAGTAACCAAGGGCATGTAAGGAAGGCTGTTGCTCTCTCAGACTGCAATTTTTGTAATCACATATATTTAGAAAAGTGAGTAAAAACCCATTTTGGAGGATCCCACGTCAACATTACATCGTGGCAAAACCCCTTTAAGATAAAAAACTTTAGCAAAAAGTCTTTTCATGTAAAACATTAAAAAATAGCACACACCAACAAAGGTTCATCAATGACAGAACTAAAGAACAGAACCATAAACTTTTAGGGCTCTTTAAACACGGCTTATTGCTGGCGTAATTGCGGGGACGGATTTCGCCCCGCAATTACGCCGGCAGCCGTGCAGCGGGCGGACAGGGGGCCGCCAGCTCGCGGCGGCCATAGACTGTCATATCTCGGCACGTACACGCGCTGTAAAATAATGTGCACTGTCAACTATCTCCCCCCGCGGCGGATTCGCCGAGCGGGGAGAAGAGACGGAATCCATAGTTCTCTATGAGAACTGTGGATTACCGTAATGACTGAGTCGGATTGGAGCCGTACTGCAGCGCAAATACGGCATGCAGAATGGCTCCAATCAGTGCCCAAATAAGCCGTGTGAACAAGGCCTTATAAAGTTTATTAAAAAAAAATTCTTCCCAAAAAATAAACAATAGAATATTGCAAACTTTTAATTTACCCTGCATTATGCATGCTGTAAAAATGTAATAAATAATGGTGCATACTTGGCTGTGAATATAGCCATAGCAGTCCTAGAGACTGAGGTCAAGAGGATGACGGTTTTAGGTTTAGGGGACCCACTCAGGTACAAAGACACTGTAGGGGACATGTTTTTAGTGGCTTTGCGCTATGCAGAACTACTGTTTGGGTTTCCTGATATAGGGTGGTATAATTTATACCTTTAATTAATGCTACTTATACTACTGCATTACTTTATTCTCATTAGTTGGTGGGGTCCCATCTTATTTTACTTTGAAGGCCTATATCATTTTACTATAGGGCCCTTTGAATTCTAGATACACTCCTGGGTGCATATGCTTTTTTAACACATTGTGCACAATAAAAATGTGTAACTAAATATGGTACTATACTTATTTGTTATTGATGCATTGGTACTGACCTGCAGAATAACATTAATGTATTATTTTTGACATATGCTAACTCTGAAAAGAAAATTTCAAAATAATGGCAAAATTGCTTCTTTTTTAACATCCCCCCCAAAGAAAACTAATAAAAATGCATCAAAAAGTACCCCCAAAACAATACTGTTAGAAAATACAACTCAACAAATTCAGCAAAGAAAAAACAATCATACAGCTACATTTCTTGACACATTAGGTTACTTATGTCAGGAATTCTCCTTACTAGATCAGCTCAGGCTGTTGCTATGTATCTGCCTCAAACAACTCTCTGGACTATTTGCTGACTATGCACACACGTGAGCTTGGTTATTAGTGCTTGTCCCTACGGCAAGGGTTATTAGTTCGTTTTTGAAAGTGGTTTACCTTTTCCAGCAGTAATGCATCTGGAAATGCCATAGCGAAGCTATAGATTTATAGCTTCGCTACAGTTATAGAGTGCCCCGCCTACCGCACGCCCCCTGAGATCAGGCCCATTACAAAGTGTTGTGGGCGCTATGTAATGTGCTTGATATTGGAGTATGGGGCATTTAAAAATGTATCGAATGGGGCTGCACCTGATATCGAGTTGAAAAGACGCCAGATATCTGACGCAGCCCCGTTCATACATGACGCACTAGGTGTCTTGTTTCAGAACTAAACAAGTATGGATTAAGTAATGTTTTATCTGCTAATTTAAAGGATTCATTTCAGTTATAAATTCTAACCCATATTCTTTGCATTGGGAAAAATATTTAGTCTCTAGTCCATGCTAACAACACAAAAGTCACAAAGAAAAATGACAACTTAATTTTTCATTGTACATTTACTCAAAAATACCAGCAAGCCTTTGTCGATTTAATGTCTCTCTAAAGTGATTCTCTGATGTTTATCAGACATATGTTTATTCATCCCTGACTTTTCTGCCAGTTGCCATGAGATCCCTAAAGAGAAAAAGGATTCTGTAAATGTTTTATTCTATTATGCAATTTAGAGACGTGTAATAAGGTTGAAATGTTTTACTTTTGTAGGTCGCTCTAGAGGAACCAGGCATTTTGACTTTTGATGCTTATTTAAACTAAATCTGAGAAGGGTTCATGAAATAGTCAGTGACCAGTTCATATAAGCAAGTCCAGTAGTGGTTTATGGAGTTATTCTGATGCATTTGGTTAAAGTGCTTCAAAATTGTTTTGTAGACTCTATACAACCTCTGCATACAGGGTCCAGATTGAAAAATAACCTCACCAATTCTATTGTGCTCCCCTGCTACCACTCTCATACTGTTTGATTATTTTTTTTCTTTTAACTTTTTGGTTGTTGATTTTTCGGTAAATTTAAATTTATTATTACTTTTGACAGATTTAAGCTATTTTAGTGATCACTGTGGGTTTTCCTTTCTTTAACAGAAGGATACCAACAATTTTGTTGTGATAACTGTTTGGTTAACAGCCACTAAGCTGCTTCTTGAAATTGAATCCAAGCTCAAAAAGTGATCTGATCAGTTATAACCTGATGTATGTGTATGATCATCTTATATAACAAGCATGGTGCTGTGTGAGGCAAAAAATACAATGACATTCAGTTAGGAACATCACAATTAGCTAATACATTACCTGTCTGTCTGTGTGGAGTCTGCAGCCACAACTGGTTGCAGAGGCTGATGACTACGATTTTTGACGCTCTCAAATTGCATAACTTGCACCTCAGCACTAACACATGATGTTAGGAGAAGGCCAGTTAAAGGCTCACGAGTCAACTTGGTGTAAGCCGTATACCGGGGTGGGCTCAACAGAATACAGTTAAGTCATGAACGAGGAAAGCGACTCCATCACCAGTTTAACCAAAATTGTACTTTACTGAACATTACAAAAAAGTGTATTTAACAATCCTCAAAACACATGCACAAGAGTGTTAGCCAAGGCCCCTGTGCTACACAACGCACCACCAGCTGTTATTTACTTATTAATACCTTACACAACAGGAACAATTGTTTGTGGTGCAGTTTAAGGGCACGCTCGTGGTGTAGCACAACAGTTTACAACCTTATTACTTATATCCACTATTCCCAAAATATAGATACCAATCAAGGTGTAACAGGTGAACGTGTTGCAGAACTAACAACACCGATGTCAAGCGTTCTTCAATGTCCCAGTTAGGAACTGTTCCTTGATAATCGTTTATGGCCTGGTGTGCAGGCGTGGTACAGAAGGGTTAGGCAAGGATGTGGTCACAGGCAGAAGATCAGGGCAGGAGCCGTTCAGTTGTAAATGGGTCAGAGGCAAGAGGTCAGAACAGGCAGAACTCACTCAGAAACGGGTCAGGAAGCCAAAGATCAGCAACAGAAAAATGTACACAATAATAGTAGCAAACAGCACCTAAACTCACCAACAAGCTGGCAAAGGCGGGGAGGAGCACTTAAATAGACAGAGCATTGGCTGTGGGAGAGTTGGGGTGGCATGGGGTGCCCTTTAAATTAAGGCAGATTAGTGTGCATTTTAGGGAGCAAGCAGAGGCAGGAGACTAGTCAGAGAGAGCAGGAGAGAACCCAGAGTGTCCACAGCTGCACCATGCCGTGACTCCGGACAGGTAGCAGACAGAAAAGGGGAATGAACAGCCAGCAGTGGCACCGAGGTACATTGGTGTGTAATAGCATGGAAAAAACAGGAGCACAGAGAAGGATCAACAACAAAGTAAATATATTCCATAGTGCTTTGCTTTTTAATATATATCCATACCTATTTATGTTCTATTATATAATTGTTTGAGCTTCTAATATCACTTTACCTTCGTCAGTGGTTTGAGCTTCTGATATCACTTTACCTTTCTGCCTTTTTCTTAGTCTTTACCACACTTAATTCCTTTGTATACAGCCTGGTCATTGTTTTCGCCTCATCTTTTGTACCTATCTTGACTTATTTATAGGCTATTATAGAATTAATTTCTGTAATTAGGATGACAGTAAATATAAGTGAAATAATAATTCATGAAAATATATTATCAGTTCTGATCCCACATACGGCTGCTTTATACCTCTGGTAAAGCTTATATTGGGTGAAACAAACAGAACAGAATAAATATATTCCGTGAAGTCCTATTTCTTCCACAATGACAGCTACGGAGCAATATCTATGCCCTGTACAGTACCAGCATGTTATGAAAGTTTGTGTTGTATTTTGCAGAGCGGAGAAAAAATTATAAAATTGTCGCAGAAAAAAATGATAAACCCTTTTTGACAATTATATTTCTCCATTTTACATGCTAGGGTGATTGTTGCATGGTTTATCTGATTTTAACTACTTTTTTATGTATAAGGTCTTCAGTGGTTGTATCTTGCAAATGACCTTTGTGTAAATCTTTATAGAATAAAATTGATTTCTACCAACCATTCCCTATTGCTTTCTCTATTTAAATCCATTACTGTAGTTGTTTAGAGCACTGAGACCACTTCGTTGGTGGTCTCTGTATATATATTTATATATATTGTAAGCTGCCGCATAGCTCTGGGACACCATCTTGGCCCATCCTGTAGATCCACACTTGGCTTTCAGATCACCTTCCTTGGTAGTACGATAATGGCACACAAATCTTCCAACACCGGGGAATATTTTATACTGGCCTCAGCCAGCTTTATTGAGGCATGTGTACAACAGTTTATAGCCAAAACAAACACATAAAAAGAAATCCTTGGCCGTCTGGCCACTAAGTCACATTCAGAGTCCCTCTCTGTCAATAGGTCCAGCACAGCAAAACTACAGTATCCTCACTGTTGTACCAGGCTTCACGTAAGCCTCTGGGGGCCAGAGCTCTCTCTCCCAGCTCTGCTGCTCCAAACGTTCAGGTAGCAACCACGACCCTGCTCACCTGCAGTACCAGCCTGTTAATTGGGCTAGTAAGACCTGGCATTAGAACGTGGGGACGACCTCCCACCAAATGCTATGACCGTCCCCGGGAAAGGAAACCCATACCTGGCTGCAAGGCAACCATTCTAGCTACCTGTGTCAGTAACCTATTGTTACTGACACCAACAAGTTTCCTTCCCCCACCGAACCCAGGTTTTCAGTGGCACGTTTGTAGCAGGTATCCTGCTGAATTCCACTTAGTGGCAAAGACCTGCAACTGCTCACGGTCACTCTGCCACAGTATATAGGTACAATTTTTGTATGAATGAACAGGTGTTATAGTTAACTTTATTAATTGTAGAACATGATAGAGTGTTACTAAGGTATTTATATTGTAGAACTTTGCTCACATCCAGCTACCATATTGGACAGTCCCGGGGGTCACATGGTACATTCAACATGTCACTCTGACACAAAGTATGTTTCAAAACTGGCCTCAGCCAGCCTTATTCTTCGTCAAGATTAGTATCCAAATTACACAACAAAAAACATAACAGTGTACAACAAGTGTACTAGGCTGTCTGGCCACGAATTAAACACAGAGGTGACCTCTGCCAACTATGTCCTGCACCTACAGCCCAGCACCATACACAGCAGTGAAATTCTCTCCCCAGTCTCTGCTGGTTCCAGCTTCCTGTGGTCAGCTACCACTGCTTTCCTCCAGCCTCATAGAAAGAGCCCTCGTCTCAGCTCTTCCAGTTGCTTCCACTTAAGCCCAGGGAACCGCACTCCCCCGGTGTCTGATGCAACAGGCTTTAATAGACCTCAGAAGACCTGTTCTGAAAACCTGGGAATGACCTCCCACCCATCACTTTTGCTATTCCAGTAAGCCGGCCTGGATTAGCTTCTCAGCAGCTATACTAAAACTACTGTCAGTAACTTATGGTTACTGACTCCAAACTGCTGTATTACCACATTGAGGCCAGGCACCTTGGTGACATGTACCTTTTAGGTATGGCCTAATTACTTAACAACCCCTCTAGTGGCAGAGACATGCAATCTTTTGAGGTTGCTCTGCCACAATATTTATAAACAACAAACAATAGATGTGGACAAAACATGTCATAGGATAATGTGATATAGTAGTGTTATTATTTGCATAATTGCTGAATCAGTGGTAAGCTATAGCCGATTAAAGGGATGTTTCCACGAAGGAACGTCTTCTGCACAGGTCTGCTCGTGGCTAGCTACGAATCGAATGTGTGTCGCAATGAGGAGGGCAACATGCTGCCATCCTTCTTTTCTTTTCTATTGGACTTCTGACTATATTGGAGATCCCTCAGTCGGAACTCCCATAGAAGTGAATAGGGAGGACGGTTACAAGCACCACATTCCTCATTCTCACGCACGGTCGACTCATAGCTAGTTATGAGGTGACCTCTGCAGTGGATGATCTTTCGTGGGAACACTATTTCATGTGACCAGCCTTAGCCAATCAGAAGTAAGAAGAATCAGATGCATATTACTTGCTATTTAAGGAAGAGCAGTCAGATGATAATTGGCAGTTAAGAGTTAGAGTTTTTAGTGAAAGCTTTTTTCTTCTTCTCCATATCCTGTTCTGCAGCTACCTTGGCTCTTTTGGCACGGATGCCAAAAAGTCGAGCATTGGAACGAGCCATACACAGACTGGCAAAGGCTTTGAAGTTCCTCTCCTCATCTGTGATAAGTCTTGCCTTTTCTTTCTTGTAGACCTTGCGGATCAGCATGACAGTGCCCTTAAGTTGGGTGGCCATCTTCAACTCAGCAGCAGAGCTGCCTCCCTTCCTGGGCTTAGCGGGATTGTGTGGGAAAATGATCAGTTTGGAGCGGCACTCCTTTAGCCTCTGCACATTCATCGGCAAGGATTCGGTAGACTTGTTGTGACGACAATGATCCACAGAGATGCCAATAGTACGGGCAACCGTTTTGTTGATGCCAGCAGCCTTAAAGGGGTGTTATCGTTTTATTAAATGGTCTTCAGAATAATGGGACAGTGAAAACAAGCAACATTGCAATTGGATGTCATTAGCAAAGCTGCCTTGTTCTCACAGTGTCCCTTATCTTGTGTTTTTATTTACACTGATATCCAGTGTGGGTCTAATCCCTCCTCCTTGCATTTCACTAGCTGAGAGCTCATTTACATTCTGTACAGCCCCTGGGTCGATTCACGGAGCTGTGTCTCTGACTCAGTGTTAGGGGCCAGAGCCTTTTCTGTTTCCACACCTAGCAGAAACAGACTGCAGCAGATTGTACACTGAGAAAACATGACAGTTTTGTCCCTGTGCCTAACTCTCCTGCATACACGCAGATCTGTGCCGTTCTTAGAAAGCTGTAATACATTTCCAGCTGTGAGAGATCAGTGCACAGATTAGATTGAATGCAGCCTGTGGTATGTATACAGCTCTTATAAAATAAGACTGCATACAGAGAGACACAGTGATATGTGGACTCAGAGGGGAGGGGGAGGGAGTCTCAGGCCAGCAGTGAAGGGGGGATGATGTCATCCAGCTGGGAGGGGAAGAAACGCCCCTGCATTCACAGAGCTGAGAAGCTAAGAGCAGTGTGAATCAGCCGAAGTAAGGAAGCAATACATCCCCTTTAAGTTCTTCCAGGCTGAAGCCTCTCCCAGCTCACACCTTTGTGTGATATCTGATGGTTGGACATCTCACAACAGGTTTGATTGGTCCTGAAACTGGTCTTGGAGCTACTAGGCGGGCTTTGGCCTGACATGCCCTGCGCCTGTGGATCTTTCTAGCGGGCTGGTTGAACCACGTGGCCACGCGCCGCTGCCAGTCCTTGTGGAAGTGGGGCTTCAAGACCATGCCATTCCGGCTGGGCGCCATGGCGACCTAATCCCTCCACAGGGAGAAAATGGCCGAAAAGAGAGCGAGTTAGAGTTTTTAATTGTTAGAGTGTTTCAGCGAAAGAGATCTTTTGGCCACAAGCCAGATCCAGGCAGCCTCAATTCGCTGGGTCCACAGAAGTTACTCACAGATACAGCTATAGAGATTGAAGACAGAAGAGAACCTCCGCATCCAAGATAGAGATGGAGAGTAAAGGAAGAGTATTAGTTGAGGAAAAAGAGGAGTCTAGGACAGTAGGAGGGGGAGAGTGTTCAGGCAACTTCTCAGGGGATAAGAAAGCACCAGTGGAGCCTTACTGACTTCAAAATGGAATGCAGGCAGGGAAAGTAGAGAGGCTACTCCTGCTTGGCTGGTAAGGTGAAGTCTGCCGGTTTATAGTATAGTATCAGAGTGTTGTTACTGTAAAATAATTGAAACTGTAGTACTGAAGCATTGAGCCATAACACCTCAAGCTGTGGTTTTCACATTCTGTCCTGCGTTGGACTCACCTCACCTTCTGACAACCACCACCAGAAGGCCTCATACACCATCACTACCTCACCTGCATGTTTGGTGATCCTGCTATTGGCACTTTACAGTTTTCTGCTTGAATTCCCTCTTTCCATTTGCAAAGAACTAAACCTAACTTTTTGTGGTTATGGCAAAACCTGACACATATTGAATGAAGAACATTGAACTGGCCACGAATGGGCAAAGGTCTCAGTCTGTGACTTGGTTAAACATGGCAGAGCCACTTAAGCTATAATAGATGGTGGTTTTATCAAAGATAATCCTGATCAGTGTGGGCACATTAGAATTATGTTAGCATTATTTGTTTAGCAGTTATTTAACAACTGTGTGAGGACACATACACGTGGAGACAGAGCCAGCAGCTTCTCGATGCCTTGCATTAGACACATAGAAATATTTATATTTTATTCCCTCTAACAGCCATAATTTGCTCAATTGTTAAATATAGTTGCTTGATGCGCAACATTTGTCTCCGAATGGTTAGCAGCACTTTAGACAAACTGCTCCTGCTGTTTTGTGTATGATCAATTCATGAATAAATCATCAGCTTTATATTTCCTATTTTGCAGAATCAACAGAGCTTATTATCCTTGTCAGTACAGCCACCTGAGGCTTCCAGGGCCTATACATGCTTAAGCAGACAGCAAGCCTGAGTAAAGCAATCAGCCAGTGTTTGCTTACTTGGTGTTTTATACAAATAAAGTTTTATCAGCACCATTTCTCCTTGGTTCACCATTGTGATTTTGATGCTTTACATATTAACCATTGTATATTAACCTTTCTTTGACTTATGCCTTAGTTGGGTCAACAAATTAGGGACATTATAGCATCTGTCAAAATGAATGTATCTGTAAGTAATAATCAACAAGTTCTGGACGTGCAAAAATTGTTACCAGTGGATAGATGTATTAGAATATTCTTAATATTAATTCAGGGACCATATACAAATTCAAGGGTACAAGTTTCAAATGGTATCTTTAAAGGGGTTTTCGCTACAAGATAATTTCTCAGATTATGGGGACATAAAAATAACATTTTTGTAGTTGGTTTGCTTTCCCTAAGTCACTTAGTATACAAATATGGCTTTCGGCATCAAAGCATTTTTTGCAGCTGCAGTCGGACAGCCCCCTTATGGATTGGCGGCGTATTTCATTCAGCCTGTTGGACACCCCCGATCGGATTCCGCCCCGAGGCGGTCCAACTGTGCTGCCTGCACACTCGGGTTTTTAAACCCCCCCCTCTGAGCTGTTAAAAAAAAAAGGGAAAACCACTATCTGAAAGGGCTGCTGGCTTTTACTCATCTCCCAGCTCAAGGGAATATTGGGAATTACTCATGTTAACTATAAAATCCCCTTGTAAACCATCACACATCCCTGCCTGTAACAGAGGGGGGAAGGGGGTGGGGGGGCAGTGTGCATTCCTCACGTGTTTCATCAGTTCAGGCTGTTGTATAACGGTTATAGACAGCAAGGAGTTTGTGGAGCCTGAAGCTGGGCTCTGCGACAGAAATTTTGCGGAGGCTGCATACGTCCTCACAGGCAGCCTTCCCTTCCACTGTTTAAAACACAGAAATATGAGTCACAGCCTTATAGGAAGACACCCTGCTGAGAGGAGAGACATGCCTCCTGGCAGGAGAGACAGCCTTCGTAAAAGGATCGCCCCGGGATTTAAAATTCAGTTCCTAGAAGTAGCGAAGACCGAACACTTAAAAACAAAAAACCCCTTTTAAACAACTTTTGCACAAGAGTTTTGTTTTTGTTCAGTTTTTTTTTAACTCCCAGACTTTCAAAAGCTATCATTTTTAAACATTTCTGTCCACATAAACATACGAGGGCTTGTTTTCATATATATCCTTTTCAATAGTCCCACTGACTGTACCATATAATGTACTGGGGAACAAAAAGTGGGGTGAAATGTGAAAAAAATGCAAAAACACAATTGTTCTAATTTTGTGGGGTTTTTGTTTTTATTGAGTTAACATTTGGGTATAAATGACGTTATCTGAATTCATCAGGTTGGTATAATTCCATTGATATCAAATTTTTGGAGTTTTTGTTATGTGTTAGTACTTTTAAAAAATACAGACAAATTTAAATTTTTGAATTTACTTTGCAGCCCCGTTCTCTGCAATCAATAACTTATTAGTTTTTCCATCTATGGACCTAAGTCAGGGCTCATTTTCTGCAGACTGTTGTGTAGTTCTTATTGGTATCATTTTGGGATACATGCAACTTTTCGATAATTTTTTATTACAATGTTTTGGGGGGAATGGTAACCGACCGAAAAAACCCTGCCATTTTGGTGTTAAAGGGGTTTTGCCAGGAGGTGCCTTATCTGCTAAGAAGCAAATGTAAACAAGCCAGGGAGCTGAGAGAGAGAAGAACAAGACGCCAGAGCCAGAGCTCATAAGGGTATGTGTATGTTCACGAAAAAATTTAAACTGCAACTAGTGGATTCTGTATAAAAAAGACAAAGCTTTCTCCAAAGCGCTTGAAAACTTCTTCATGTTTTCTGTCATCAGATAAAGCAGGGATCTACCAGATAATCACACTACAACTAGTTTTTTCTTATACAAAAGAAAAATATTTCCTACCCGGGGCCTTGAAAGTTCTTAGCTCAGTCTATCAGATAAAAACTTTCTCTGCGCAACCCCGGCCCGCAGTCCTGTCAGGTCGTACAAGTAAAAGCTTTTAAAAAAAAAAAGGGCATTTAAGGCACCGAAGCTCTCTCAGACTGCAATTTTTGTAATCACATATATCTAGAAAAAGTATTAAAAAAACCCTTTTAAGGAGGACCCCACATCAAAAAACCCTTGTGGAAACCCCCCTTTTTAAGTATTTTTCTTTTCAATTATGTTCACTGTACAGGATCAAAAATGCTACATTTTAATAGATAAAATTTTTTCCAGATGTGGTGTTTCCCAAACATTTTAACTTTTTTTTTTTTAATATTAAAAGTCCAAAAGCACCCAATAATGAAAAAAGTGTAAAAAAACGGGAAAAAATTGTTTACATTTTGAAATATACAATACATTGTTGCCCGGGAAATTTGGTACAGTTTTATATAGAAACATTTATGTTGCTTTCCCCATACAAAAAAAGAGGGGACATAGGGTAATGTAAATCTTTTCCAAGGGTTTGGGTTTCAAAAAAAAAACCCTTTATTCAAAGGGATCACAAGGGTTTTGGTGGGGAAGAAAGAAATATAGAGTATGAAAATGGAAAGTCCCAAAATAGTAGGGGATACAGTCCCCAGTGTGGGACGAGGTAAACAGATATGGCTATATATAAAAGGGAAACCCGGGAAGGTCTTTTGGGCAAAAGAATGCGCAGGACCCCGAGGAATTGACCCGGCCCTTTTAAAGAGAATAAGTTTACTTCTGACCGAAAGTCAAGTAAAAAAATCACATTAAAACCCCATGAACCATCTTATTTTCTTGAAATTTTAACATACTGTAAACCCTTCCTGACAAACACTGTAATTTTAAAAAACCCATTAAAAAAATTTTCTCATGATAAATACCCCTTTTTGAAGCATTATTGACTGTTATGGATTTCTAATTTTTTTTTGTTTTGGGGTTTCAAGTACCCTTTCCACTAGCACCACCCTTCCTACAAGGTCTGATTTATTCTTTAATAAGTAACTTTTTTCTTCTTATTATTATTATTATTTTATTTGTATAACGCCAATAGTTTTTTTTTTTACTGTTAATTTTTTTTCATTTCTAAAACTTTTTTCTTCACCCTTAAAAAATTTTTGGGACATGTAAAGAAAGGGGGTGCGGCAGATAACCGTCTTTTTTTAAACCCCAATTTTCCCGCCACCCCGGTTTCCCCACAATTTTTAATCTCCCGTTTCGCCACTCCCGGGCGCATTATATAGTGCCTGCGGCGCTTTGTAATGCGCCCATACGAGAGGTGGGGCTCACTAGAACAGTAGTGAAGCTATATATTTATAGCTTCGCTACAGCATTTCTAGGCGCATTAACAGCTGGGAAAGGTAAGCCCTTTTTTCCCATTGAAAAAGTCCCCAAGTGGGTAGAATGCCCTATTTAAGAAACCCCCGTAAAGCGGGTTTCATAAAAACAGGTACATTCTATGCCTTTATTATGTCATTAAAAATTTGACATTCACACGGCAAGTTTCATGCATGTCCCCCTTAGTTTTTTTAAAATAAAATTGACTATAGGGGGACATCACTTTTAAAATGTCTGCACTAATTTAAGCAGAAAAAGTGTACAATAAGCATGCCAAACTCAAAGGCAAACGTGGGCAAAATCAACAATATTTAAGTTTATGTTGGCTGCAATGATAAAAAAAAGTCCAGTATAAAAAATAACAATGGTAAAAAAATTTAAAGGTTTTTTTTTCCTACACTTTGGGAAAAACTTTCCCCGCTAACCTTGGGTTTTTAAAATTTACCCAAATGAATGTCATTTAATTTTTGGGTCTGACAGGGGACCCTTTTTTTCCTTCAGAAGTAAAATGACTGCTTGGGACTGATAAGTTTCCCAAACAAGGGAAAACATTTCCCCTGCAAAACAAGATTGGGTTTTTCAAGCCTGAATGTAAAATATTTGTATAATTCAGACACCCAACTTCACTGAATTTTACCTTTACATGTGAACCGCACTGGATCTCGATTACCTCTATTTGCGTATGGTTAGTTACTAGTAGCATATTTATAGAGATAATCGAAGACAACAAAGAAAAGTTGTCTTCCAAAGATTTAAAATCTGCAAACCTTGTTTCATTATTTTCTAAGGCTTCTATGTAGAACCTTTGTAATGACACCGCCTTTGTCCCCCCCCTTTGCATGAATATCAAATTTTTTGTTGCCATTTTAAAAATTTTACTGACTTGTTTAGTGTGCCTAATATTACTAGTCGCATTGCATCTATGTCATAGACTATTTAAACAGTTAATTTTTCACACCAAATAACCATACAAGACTAACGACAATTGGGACGACATGTTGGGTTTTGGCCCTTTGGGGTGGGGAGGGAATTTTTAATCGCTTAAATTATTAACAGGGAAAGGCGGTGTCACTACACAGACACAAAGTGACTAGTAATTGGTTATTTGAAAATGTTCAAATTCTAAAAATTAAGATAAATTATATTTTAAAAAAATTAGTTGCGTGCCGTTATAGTGGCTGGGCTGCAAAGATGTTTATTGGGGCTTTCATGTGGGGCCCTTTGGGCCCGATTTGCCTGTTGAACAATAATGGCTTTCCTACTCGGCCTACAGCAGGGTTTAATAGGAATAGCAAGATAGCAGCTTTTTGGGGGCCTTATTTAAAATCTCTGGGTGGTAAAAAATTTGGGGGGCGATAATATAATATGAATTTTTTAGCTGATGCTGAACCTATTTTTCTAGGAAATGGGATCTTCAAATCTCTGTATTCCTATTCATAATGGAGGTGGCTTTAGAGCTCCTCCACAACAATGGCAGCTACAGTGCCCTATAATGTTTAATACACAGTGGCTCATTACACTGTTGGTTACAAATATCCTCGTAAACGTATCACCCACATTGCCCCCACATAGTGCCAGCCAGAGGCGTAACATCAAGCTCTTGGGCCATAGTGCAAAAAAGTTAAATTGGGGCCCCCACCTATCATGTTACATTTACAATACTGATGTCTTCTTATGGCAGAAGGGTTTATGGATCCCCCGAGCCTGCAGGGCTACCTCTGAACCCCCTATAGCTATGCCCCTGGTACCAGCCACAGTGACCCCATACAGTGCTATTGGGTGGTGGATCTGCAGCACACAGTCTGTTAGTCAGTGTAAACTTTTTAAAGAGTTGGATGGGTCACAACAGAGTGTACTAAATAAGGGACTTAATTTTGTCTATACATGTGAGAACCAGCTGTTTGATTTCTATAAGGTATACAGCAACATAAGGGTTAAAATGCATTTTTCTATGTAGGGTAAAGACAGTGATTGCTGTCTGGATATCCTTCCAAGGAAAATGTATAAAAAGTCATTTTTTACCCTGAGGAAATTTTTCACTTTAGAGGATTTCAACACTGGTTCCCAAATGGGGTTACGCAAAGGGAAAACAATGCCGGGTCTGTCCATGAGAACTTAAAACCACTGGAAAAGAAAGCTAGACAGTCTCTAAAAAAAGATAAAAGTGGTGCCAATGTTGTCATGGACAAGTCCAGATACATATATGAGGCAAATAGCCAATTAGATAACTCCACGGTATATCAGAAATTAGACAAAGGTCCTGTGTTAGACTATAAAGTTTAAAATTTACCGCTTCGGGGAACATTGAGCAGGTAAAATTTATAGATCTTTTAAAAGAAGCTCTAACTGTACATGACCCTCGAGTACCTATTCTGTATCTTGTCCCCAAAGTACATAAGTATGTTGAGTCTCCACCTTGCGGACCCATAGTTTCTGACATAAGTTAATTGTTGGAACCCTTGGCACTCTATATCGATAGCTATTTGCAGAAAACGTTAACCAAGAAATTGGCTGCTTAAAAGATACTTGCCAATTTTTACAAAGTATACAAACTATTGACTGTACATTGGGATGACATGTTCTACTAACAAACCCCTTTACAAGGGAGTCAACAGTTGGGAGGCGCTTTTACGATTTTAAATTTGCCCAATTTTATTGTGGATTTTTTATGACCTTAGTGTTAACTAAAATTTTTTTTTGTTTTGGTGATAGCTATAACCTGTAGTTACCGGGGTCTCGATGGGCTCTTCTGCGGCTCCAAGTTATGCAAATGTTTTATGGCTTTTTGCATCAATTATCGTTTGCACAGTCATTTGTTGGCAGAGATATGTGGACTGCATTTTTTGTTTTCTGCCGTGGCTCATAGACTGAACTGTCTTCATTTGTGAAATATCTTAATTGGTATCATCAACTCATCACATTTTCTATGAAAAAAAAACAACAAAATACAGTTTTTGGATGTGGAAGTGAATAAAAATGGAGACACAAAATTATATTCTAAACCAACTGAACGCAATAATTTATTGCATAAAAACAGTTATTAAGCTCCCCATGATATCATGATACCTAAAGGTCAATTTGTCTGGGCAAGAGGAATATGTTCTACTAACGAACAATATCTTGCTAATATGTCCAAAATGAAAGATAAATTCACTATGCAGGGTTATGACAGTGAGGAATTTACTATAATGGGACATGAAGTCTTTACAAAAACTAGAGAAAAATTGCTGTCGCCTGTTAATAAAAGTGCCGGTGAACAAATTATTTACATGTCCACATATAATAAACATTCTGACTTTATTTGTAAGCTTATTAATAAACACTGGCATGTACTTAACGGTGATCCTAAGTTTGGTTACCTACTTAGAGATATGTCACCTTGTATCTTCCGACGTAGTCGATCCATTGGGGATATACAGATATTAAACCACGTATGATAACATATCAGAAAGGGTTGAATGATATTCGCACAGGTACTTACCCTTGCTTATACTGCCAAAACTGTATCTCTTATAAAAGGTTCCACCATACAGCATCCTACACAAGGCTATGATATTCCTGTCAAGGGTTTCCATATTTGCAATTCTAAGAATGTTGTATATCTATTGAAGTACCCCTGTGGCAAAATGTATGTAGGACAAACAAATAGGGTTGCTAAAATGCGTATTAAAGAGCATAGATCAGCCATACATATATGGAAATGTACATGTGAACTGGTATTTATGCATACTGAAATGCCACAGGGGTCTACCATATATGAAGAAAGCACCATAGCTAGAAACTTTCATGAGGCACAACACTAGGCCAGTTACCTGAGATGGTGCATATTGGAGGAATTCTTTGTATAGGATGTTAGTAAACTTCAAACAAGATTGCTTTAGCGTGAAGCTTTCTGGATCCATAAATTGGATTCATTATTACCAAAGGGCCATAACGAGAACTACTTGAGACCGTTCATATAAGGGTAGGGTTAAAACATGGATATTGGGGCGCTTTACCGTACGCCCGCAAAAAACGCCGGGTTTTTAAAAGGGTACCCACTGGTCAGCGTGGTTCCTGGGGGCCCCTCGTAAATTTTTTATTTTGCTTTATCTGGTGTGCTTTTAAATTCTTTTGGTTTTTCTAGAAATTTGCCCCTGTTCCCCGTCTTTTTGCCCTTTGTTTATTGCCTCTGCTTCTATATTTTTTCTGTTTTTCTGGTTCTGACCCATTTTGCCGGGCCCCTTTTTTACTAGTTTTTTGCCCTGTCTTGTTCTGGGGTTTGGCGGGCACATGTAGGGACCCCCACCCAGTTGTCTTTGACCGCTTAGGGGTTTGGTGGGGCAATGGGGCAGGGAAAGATGTGGGGGGGGGTGGGGGCTAGTGTTAGGGCTCACAGTCTATCTGTCCTTTTCTGTTTACCTGCTCCGGGGGTTCCTGCCACTAAGGTACTCCTAAACTTGAGTATTTTTTCCCCATGTGGGAATTTTCCATTTGGGAAAAATTTCCGGGTTTGCAACCCCAACAGAAAAAATTCCAAAGGGTGATAACTGTCAAGAAATTTTAAAATTTTAAAAAAAGGGGTCTTTCCCTTTGGATTTGGAGGGGGTTTAGCCTAATTTAAATTTTTGTGCCGGGCGTCACTCCTCCGGATAAATCTGAAAAGGATCCGCTCAAAAAAATTAACATGTTTTTTTTTTCCTGCCCCCATGATTTGATTGGTGAAAAAAAAATTCTGACTGTACCCTCTTTGTAAAAATTTAAAAATTTGGGGGATTTGCCTTTAAAATGGATGGCAGAGGGTTTCCCTTTGGGGTTTTAAAACGGGAATCTGAGGCGGAATCCTCATTGAATTCATCATGTTAATTTAACTTTTGACTGCTGCTTAGTACCTCTCCTAGACTTTACTTTTGGGGTATCTTTTTTAAAGGAGGGGGTTTCGGGTTTTAGCACAATTCCCCAGAAAATCAATCAAAACTGAAAAAACTAAATTAAAAACCAAATTATATTCGAAACCCTAGGGTGCTTTGGCCAGTTCCTAAAAATTGAATTGGCATTAATAATAAAAAAAAAACACATAAAGGCAACACAGTTTAAAATTTTTTCACAAAATTTGGACCAACATTGCATCTCACTATGCAGCAATTGTGGCTTTTCAGCATTATTTTTTATACCAATAAAAAAATAAAAGATTAAGTTTAAGCAAACTTATACATTTTTACAATAAGAATTATAAATAACTATCAAAATAATGTCTAAGTTTTACTGTATATTATCAGGCAGTAGAACTACTTGGGTTTCCCTTTTTAGGCCCAATTTTCTATATTGTGCTATAAAACTTTCACACCAAAGGCTAAACCCGGATGGATGTCTGACTTTTTTCAGCCTTACAAAGTATGCAACTACGTTTGGTGTTTGTGTTTTCCTTGGAATAAAGAACAATATAAATTTTTGTTAGTTCCCTTTTTTTGGAAAAGGAATATGTTGGAACAGTAGGGCCCTTTAAAAAGGGTGGAAAAAAAATCTTAAAAGCTCTTTGAGGCGTTGATTTAATATTTGAAAAATTTGGTAAGATTGGGTTTTAAATCAAGACCGTATATAAAAAACACCAAACATGTCAATATCATGGAAATATATCAAGAACGGGAGGGCGCAAAAGGGGCCCAAAACTTTTGAACAAAACCGATATTTTTCCCCTGTCCCAAAATTTTTTTCCCAATTTGGGCCCCCTTTTTGGGCTTTGCAAACAAAAATATACAAAAGGGGTTCATGGGGAAAGATTTTTTTTGTCAATAAAGGGTTTTTAGTCAAGAAAAGGTAGGGCCCTGACTAAAAATTTTGGCTATGTTCACCGGCTTAAAATGCGGGACGAAAATTTTTCCCCGGGGGAGGTTACCCCCGTGTGGGGTGGGGGGGGCGGGAGGGGAGGGGGGAAAGGGGGGGGGCCCGGGAATTTGCCGGCAATAGACAATTTATTCTAGTGGGTTTAAAGGTGCTAGAAAGTGACCTGTCAAATTTTTCTCCCCCCCCGGGGTATTCGGCACAGGGGGAGGAGACGTAAAAACCATAGTTCTCTATGAGAAAGTGGGTTACCGAAAAAAATGGGGGGGTTTTCACCCGTAATTTCGCACTTTTGGCGCGTAATTAAAGGGGCCCGAAAAATGGCCCCTTTAAGCCGTGTGAAAAAAGGGCCCTTTTCCCCCAAAAACCCTTTTAAAGTTCTTGATTTTTCCCCCTGTCCAAAAAATTTTTGCAAAAGTGGGAGTCATTTGGCCCCGGCATAAAAACCCCGACTTGTTTCCCGTTGGTCCCAAATATGTTGAGAATGGTAGGTTTCCAAAAGCGAAACCCCGTTTTTTAAAAAACCTTCCCCGAGTGCCTGTTTATCCCATTTGAGCTAAATTTTGTTGCAGCAGGGGCCAGTTGTTTTTGCCAAAGCCCTAAAAATTGTACAGGTTCATGGGGTATCCATCAATATACAGTTGAAACCAACGTTTATATACACAAAATAAAAAGACCCCATATTCATTTTTTTTTCAATATCTGACATAAATCAGAATAAACCTTACCTGTTTTTTGGTCAATTAGGATTACCAAAATTTATTTTTAAATTTTCCAAAATTTCCCGAAAAATAAGAGAAAAGAACATTTTTAAGGCATTTTTTTACTTTCTGAAAGCCCAAAAAATTTTCATACCCTTTTTTTAGAATTTTGGGAGCTTTTTCCCCTTTAAAATTTATGACTTTGGGGCAAAGTTTTTTGGGTTTTCTTTCTTTCAAGGTTCTCACAATAGTTGGTGGAAATTTGGGGAGGATGTTTTAAATTTAAAAAACTTTGAAAAAAAAATGAACATCATCAAAAAGGCTGTCCCCCAAAAAGTTTAAAGGGGGAAGTTATTTTTTGGCATGTAAAGTTTTTTACTTTTCAAAAGTAATAAAAAAAAGCCTTACAAAATTCTTCCCTTTTTCTCATTAGTTGGATTTGAATTTTATAAAAATAATTTTGGACCCTCCAAAATTTACCTTAAAAAAGGGGGGGATTTATTCTGGGTTTTGTCCCGAAAAATGAGGGAAAAAAATGAATATCTGTGTTTTTTTAAAAAGTATATGTAAAAAAAATTTGTTAAAAGACCCTGTTTGTAGGGGCACCTTTCACACACCTGCCCCTTTTTTGTTTTTCCCATAAATTTTTTAAAAAGGGCTGAGATCAGGGGTTTTTTGTTGGCCACTCCAAAAAATTGACTTGGTTATCCTTAACCACTTTGTAACCCGTTTTGGGAGTTTTGCTTCAGGTCATTGTCCATTTTAAAAGACCCATTTCCGCCCAAATTTAACTTCCTGGCCGATGTCTTGAGATTTGCTTCAGTATTGCCCCATCATCTTCTTTCCTCATGAAGCCAAACTATTTTGTGAACTGGGATCAGTCCCCTTTTGCCCGCAAAACAACCCAAAAACATGATGGTGGGTACCCCTTTTTTCACAAAATTTGGGGGGGGGGGTTTTTTTTGATTTCCCAAACTTCCCCCTTTTTTCTCCAAAGTAAGATTTCCCTTATTACCAAAAAAATTTCAATTTTTTTTTTGTTTTTAAACCCTAGGACGTTTTCTAAAAATGTAGGTTTCCCCTTTGGGCCCGTGTGCTTTACAAAAAATTAAAACTGGGTTTTAAATTTTTTTCTTTGGATAAAGGGTTCTTCCGGGAGGGGTGGTCTTCCCGCCCCTGTTATACAGTAAATCATTTACTGTGGATAAAAGACAGTTTTTAAACCCGCTTCTGTCACATCTTTTTCCCAAGGTTTTTTTTTGCTTTTTTTTTCTTGGGTTGATATCCAAAGTTGGACCAAAAAACCCTTTTATCTCTGGACACAGAAACCCCTTCTTTCCCAAACAGTATGAGGGTGAAAATTCCCCAACTTGTTTGTACCCTTTCAAATTTAAATTTTTTATACGATGAACAAAGAACCTTCAGATATCTGGGAAAATTTAACCCCAAAAATGATCCAGACTTGTGGGAAGTCCACAATTCTTTCCTGTTTTCTTGGGTGATTTTTTTTAGACCCTTTCCCCAATTTTTGGGTTTCACACAGAACAGGGGGTTTCTTGTTGTTAAAAATTCAGAAAGTGAAATTTTTGGGGAAGCTTCCCCAAAAAACATGGGGCATCCCTATATGGCTTTCCCAAAAATTTTTTAAAACAAGTTTTTTTGGTTTTGGGCCCCCCCGGGGGTTTTTTTTTTTTTGGGGGGGTTGTGGTTTTGGGGGTTTTTTTTTTTTTTTTTTGGGGGGTTTTGGGTTTTTTTTTTAAATTTTTTTTTTATAAAAATTTTTTTTTTTTTTTGGTGGGTTTTTTTTTTGGGGGGTTTTTTGGGGGGGTTTTTTTTTGGGGGTTTTTTTTTTTTTTTTTTTTGGGGGAAAAAAAAAAATTTTTTTTTTTTGGGGTTTTCCCAAATTTTTTTTTTTTTTTTTGTTTTTTTTTTTTTTTTTTTTTGGGGGGGGGTTTTTTTTTGTTTTTTTTTTGGTTTTTTTTTTTTGGGGGGGGGGGGTTTTCCTTTTTTGGTTTTTTGGGTTTTTGGGTTTTTTTTTTGTGGTTGGTGGGTTTTTTTTTTTTTGGGTTTTTTTTTTTTTTTTTTAAAGGTTTTTTTTTTGGGGGGTTTTTTTTCTTTTTTTGTTTTTTTTTACCCTTTGTTTTTTCCCCGGTTTTTTTTTGGGGGGGGTTTTTTTTTTTTTTTTTTTTCCCCCCAAGGCTGGGGGGGGGTTAATTTTTTTTTTTTTTTTTTTTTTGGGTTTTTTTATGTTTTTTTTTTGGGGGTTTTTTTTTGTTTTTTGGGGGTTTTTTTTTTTTTTTTTTTTTGGGGGGGGTTTTTTTTGGGTTTTTTAAGGGGTTTTGGGGGGGTTTTTGGGTTTTTTTGGGTTGTTTTTTTTTTTTTTTTTGTTTTTTTTTTTTTTCTTTTTTTTGGTTTTTTTTTTTTTGGGGGGGGGTTTTTTAAAAATTTTGGTTTTTTTTTAAAATTTTTTTGGGGGTTTTTTTTTTTGGTTTTTTTTTTTTTTGGGGGGTTTTTTTTTTTTTTTTTTTTTTGGGGGGGGGTTTTTTCTTTTTTTTTTTATTTTTTTGGGGGGGCCGGTTTTTTAAAAAAAATTTTTTTAAAAAAAAAAATTTTTTAAAAAAATTTTTTTAAAAATTTAATTTATTTTTTTTTTAAAAATTTTTTTTTTTCCCAAATATTAAAAAAATTAAAAATTTTTAATTTTTTTAAATTTTTTTTTAAAAAAAAAAAATTTTTAAAAAAAAAAAAAAATTTTTTAAAAAATTTTATTTTTTTTTTTTTAAAAAAAATTTAAAAAAAAACTTTTTTTTAAAAAAAATTTTAAATTTTTTAAAAAAAAATTTTTTAAAAAATTTTTTATTTTTTTTTAAAAAAATTTTTTTTTTTTAAAAAAATTAAAAAAAAAAAAATTAAAAAAAATTTAAAAAAAAAAAATTTTTAAATATTTTAAAATTTTTAATTTTTATTTTTTTTTTAAAAATTTTAAAAAAAAAAATTTTTAAAAATTTTTTTTTTTTTAAATTTTAATTTTTAAAAAAAAATTTTGGGGTTTTTTTTTTAAAAAAAAAAAATTTTAAAAAAAATTTTTTTTTTAAATTAAAAACCTTTTAAAATTTTTTAAAAATTAAAAAAAAAAAATTTTTTTTTGAATTTTTTTTAAAAAAACCCTTTTTAAAAAAAAAAAAAAATTTTTTTTTTTTAAAAAAATTTAAAAAAAAAAAAAGGGGGGGTTGGGGGGACGGGGGGGGTTTTTTTTTTAAAATTTTAAAAGGGGGTTTTTTTTTGGGGGGGTTTTTTTTTCGAAAAAAATTTTTTGGGGGTTCACAAAAAAAAAAAACCCCCCCAAAAAAAAAAAAAGGGGGGGGAATTCCCCCAATTTTAGGGGGGGGGGGCCCACCTTTTTAAAAGGGGGGGCCCCCCAACGGTTGGGTTTTTTTTTTTCCCCCTTTTTTTTTTTAAAAATTTAAATTTTTTTTTGGGGAAATTTTTTTTTTTTTGGGGGTTCCCTTTCGGGAAATTTTAAAAAAAATTTTTTTTTTAAAAAAATTAAAGGGCGGGTTGGGGGGGAAATTTTGGGGGGGGGGGGTTTTTTGGGGGGGGTTTTTTTTTAAAATTTTTGGTTTTTTTAATTTTAAAAAACCTTTAAAAAGGGTTTTTTTTTAAAAATTTTTTTTTTTAATTTTTTTAAAAAATTTAAAAAAAATTTTTTAAAAACCCAAAAAAAAGGGGAAAGTGGGGTTTTTTCCCCAGTTTTTGGGATTTTTTAAAAATACTTTTTAAATTTATTTAAACAAAATTGTGTCTTTTTTTTTAGGGCTTTCATTTTCTGTGATTTCTTAAAAAATCCCTGGTTGCTCTGAAAATTTTTTTAATTTTTTTTGGGGAAAAGGGCTATCTTGGCGCCCCCCTTTTAATTTAAAAGGGGTTTTCCCCCAATGAATCCCCCCAAAAGGGGAGGTGAATTTTGTATTGATTGCCCGGAAAATTTTCCGGGAAAAAGGCCCCCAAATTTAAGAAAAAAAAAATTTCATTTTGCCCCCGTTTGAAGGGAGCAAAGCAGCTTCCCGCTCATTGTAAAACCCCCTGTGGGGCTAAAGGAGGTAGTGTAAAAGGCTATTTACTAATTTTTAAAAGGGGGGACTATGTTTTTATGATCCTTTGGGGTTCCAAAAACTAGACCTTTTTTCATTAGATGGGGGAAAGGGGATAAAGGGCTAAAAATTAAAGGGGATTTTTAAACGCTTCCTTTTGGGTTTGGGTGGGTTCACACTGCTTCATTTCAACTCTGAAATGCCAAAGGGGCGTTTTTCCCCTCCCGCGGGTGACTCTCCCCCCCTTTACTGTGAAAGCTGGCTCCCCGGGAAACCACCCCTCTCTGAGGGCCAAAAAGTCCCCGGGGTCCTTTTCCCTTGCAGTTTATTTTTTAAGGCTGTTTACATACTGTACCCAAAAGGGGTTTAAATTCCCAAACTAGATTGAGCAACTGAAATTTTCCTCTTCCCGCTGGGGGGTTTTCTTTTGAAAACGGCAACCAAAATCTCACTTTATGCGGGAGGTTTTGGCCCCCGGGAAAATAAATGTTAGGTTTTTTTCTTTTTTAGAAACCCGTTGCAGTCGGTTTTTTGCTGGGTGTGGAGAAAGAAAATGCTACGGCCCCTTCCCCTGAGTAGGGGAGGGATCGACAAAAATTGTTTTGTTTCGATTGTGTAAGCTCCAGGTAATTTTGTTTTTTTTATTTTTTTAATAAAAATGAAAATTTTGACGGTCCCTTCTCGAGTGAGAGACACAGTTCATGAATATGACCGGGGGCTGTACAGAATGTAAAATGAGCTCTCAGCTAGTGAAATGCAAGGAGGAGGGATCGGGAGGGATTCGACCAGGACTGGATATCAGTGTAAACAAAAACACAAGATAAGGAATACTGTGAATACAAGGCAGCTTTGCTAATGACATCTAATTGCAAAGTTGATTGTTTTCACTGTTCCCTTATTCTGAAGACCATTTAATGAAATGATAAAACCCCTTTAAGAGAACCACTATGTACAGTATAAATTACTTTGGTTTACCATAGGCTCCTGTTACATAATGATAAAATAAGCGTGATATGTGCTTTTCAGGAACCAGCAAGCATTTTCCCTTAATACTGGAGAAAGTATTCATTGGTTAAAGATGGAATGCACTCAAGGTTTTCTTTGATCAGCGCCCTGGTGATCGTCTCAAAGACATAGTTTATCATCCAGGCAGGTAATTTGCTACTTTGTGGCAATCATGTGATTATGCCCAGGATATTAGGGGCATGGCTTACAACATTTAGCATGCTCTCGAACCTTACCCTTGTCCCTACTTGGGTATCTTCCTTTTGTTTCTGCATCAGTGTGAGTGCCTTCTTAACATATAAACATTCATAATTTACTCATCATGTAAGGTGTATATGAAAATTTTTGCTTCAGCAGATGAAACTTCCCCATATACATGGTCTATTATGCCTTTAAAGGGGTTGTCTCACTTCAAGGATTGTTTTTTATATTAAAGATCTTGCAAAAACAAGTCACTTTGCAATATGTCTCCATTAACAGTGTCCTACTTATTCTGAGATATCCCCTCTTGTATGGGCTGCATCAGCTCCTCAGGTCGCTATAGCTACAGACCTGTTTGATCTATCCTGATAGGCTGTCAGCACTAGTCGCTATAGCTACAGACCTGGCTTCTACCCCAGCCTAGTGGAAGCCAGTAAACACGCCCCTAGATTCAAAATGAAACCAAGAAAACAGGACTGAGGTTATTTAGTAGGTATATGTAGTAGGTAGGTAAACACTCCTTTTCAATAGTTAGGTAGAACTCCTTTGTTGGGTAGGTAGATAGAACCCCCATTAGGTAGGTAATTTGCATAACCATAATATAGGTAGTTCCCAGTCCATTAGACAAGTAAATAAATTCCCCATTAGGTAAATAATTAGCTCTCTTTTTAGTCAGGCAGGAAGGTAGCCCCACTCACCCTCCTTAATAGTGCCCCCTTTATGCTAATAAAAATACAAAAACAAGAAACTTGCCTCTTCTCATTCCCACACTGAGCAGATGTGTCCTCTGACTGATGCACATTGCATTATGTAATTTCATCATCACTACACCAGCAGTGGGATGCTGATGCTCTCCGCTGTCCATGTTCTCTTGTAGGCCAAAGGCCAAAGGCTCTCTGCTTCCCCATACTTTAACTGCACATGCATTCTGAGGCTGTGCATATAGTTGAAAAGCTGTGCCTCTCCAGGAAACCAGGGTATGTGCCCTGAATTTATGGGACATGAAGCAGAACTCCAAGGACAGCCTCTAAGATCTGCAACTTTCTCACTGGATCTAGGATATCTAAGAGGTTTAGTAATATCACTAGTTGTCTCAGTCTCTGTCTTCTGATGGTTCATAGTCGCTAAATGTAACATATAAGCCAAGAGTACAATTTTACATTTTTGGTGTTAGGCCCTTCACACGAGGCAGCAGTGTTACAGTCCTTCTGTTAAACAAGTGTCGCTGCTATAAACCTGCAACTTAATCTTCATTGTGCTGGTTTCTAAATTCATGCTGCGAGGACATATGCGCCTGACATCATGTTGATTTCTTTGTTTTGGTTAACAGACACAAGTGTTTATACAGTTGGTTTAAAGTTGTGGTAACATTAACACCGTCATCATTACCTCACATTTTGATTACAATTTGCAATACCATTTGTTACTTTAATCATAATACAGTTCAGTTGGTTACCTTTAAGAAACATTATTTTAAAACGAAGGCAGTGACCTTTACATTATCTTTGTTTTGGATTTTCTAATAATTAATTTGCTGCATATCACTTGGTATTCAAATGGTCATCCTTAAGGTATTTAACTAAAACAAGAAAAAACACTTTATCTAGCCATTAATAACCAAAAAATAAGTCTGCTAGTTTTCTCTAGGGCTAGCTACTGTAAATATGAGAAATTTATTTAATACACCCAAAAACATTACAAATGACCTGCTCTCCAATCATAATGAAAACACCAAAAGAGAACAAGAGAGCAAAATTGTCATAAAAATCTACTATTTTTATTAAAGGATTTGTCTCACTATAAGGATTGCTTTTTATGTTAAAGGTCTTGCAAAAACAAGTCACTTTGCAATATGTGTCCATTAACAGTGTCCTACCTATTCTGAGTATGGGCTCTTGTATGGGCTGTCTTACCTATTCTGAGTACCTACTCTTGTATGGGCTGCATCAGCTCCTCAGGTCGCTACAGCTACAGACCTGTTTGATCTATCCTGATAGGCTGCCAGTACTGGTTGCTATAGCTACAGACCTGGCTTCTACTGCAGCCTAGTAGAAGCCAGTAAACACGCCCCTGAATTCAAAGTGAAACCAAGAAAACAGGACTGAGGTAAGATAAATCAATGTAGTGAGACAAACCCTTTAATTATAAAAGTTAAGAACAAGGACAAAGGACACCCAAATAAAAAATTCAGAAATGACCAACAGCTTTAATTACATTGTAATTAGACCCTTAGGCTCTGAAAATAGGGAAAGAGGCCCATCATTCACCAATGAGCCTACCTGCAAATTAGCCAGGACCTGCAGCTTGGGGCCGACATGTGAGAACTCAGCTTCAAAGGTCTCTTAAAGGGGTTTTTCCACAATCTAATTTCATACCTCCTGCATCCAGCTCTTCAGCAATGTGTGCTCAAAAGGGGACGTGTGATTTGTTTGAATTGCATATCATGTGACCCAGTAGGACGATATTACCATACCTTTCCTCCCTCTAGTCAAGGAAGGTCCGTTTATGTTTAGAGCTGTGAGTAGTTACAATGTAGCTCAGTGGTAAAGCTTTTGCCTCACAGTACAAAGGTCCTAGGTTCAAAGTTTATTTTTTATTTATTTGCACTGTTTGACTAATTACTATGGAGTACAGAGGACGGGAGCAGAGTGACAGCACCAGGGGATTAAACACAGTAGTTGCCTGAGGAGAGGTGATGACTGAGCATTTCTGGCCAGGACTGAGGAGCTCTCAACCCTGGTCGTATCCCCTGGAGATGAGCTGTAAACAATGGATCACTAAAGGAGCAGCTAAAACAAAATCGATGCAGAATTTTTAATAATGATCAACGGTGAAAATATTTAATTTGCAAGCTTCCCATGTTAATTTTACTTTGTGGGAAAACCCCTTTAAGGGTTTCCTGAGCTAAGGCTGAACACTGAAAGCCATTCTCACTGGGAGAAAAGCTGGTGGGGATATTAATGAGGTTGTCCATGTCGTAAACAAAAAAAAATATATTATGCTCTCGGGGTCCAATAATACAAAAAAAGTATACTCACCTTCCTCCGATTCCTGTTTCCAGCGCTGTGTCTCTCCGGTCTTCTGTTTACATTTTGTCACTTCTGAACAGGCATGTCACCACTGCTGCAGCAGATTGGCTGCAGGAGCCATGTGCCTCTACTTACATCACCCACCCTCACCCCCCGGGAGCTAGTGATGTAAATGAGAGGCACGTGACCGCTGCAGCCAATCAGTGGTGACATGCCCACTTGGAGGTGACCGAATGTAAACAGAAGATTGGGAAGATGCAGTACTAGATCAAGTTACGTGAGGATAGGTTTTTTGTTTTAATTGGGCATAATATTACTTTTTCTAGGACATGTACAACCCCTTTAAAGGCAGAAGCCAATGCTTATCATTGTAGCAGACCCTGCTAGAAGTATAGGACGTGCTAAGGAACCAGACTTCAATTTATTCCCATCTCAGAGGACATCTGCAAATGTAGGTCTGGCTGTGTCAAAAACACATTCACCTGTTTCCTAAGCCATTCCTGGCTGTTGTTGCTGGCAGCAGCATGGCTCTGCTCCAGGAGGTCTTTGATAAAAGTTCTTGCTGGGGTCTGAGAATTGTTATTGGACCTGGTAAATTTCTCTGCAGCTTTGCTGTATTGTGTGAGGCCCAGGAAAGCCATTTAGCTTTCCAACAACTAGAGTCTAAACTTCATCCCACTCCCCTTCATACACCCAGAGTTATGCCAGACATTGCTCATGGCTTTTAGCCTGGTTCCATTCATTCTGTATGTAATGCTGAAGTGAAGAATGATGCAGAACATTAAGATTTCACTTTTCCCTCATGCATCTGCTATTCTGCATGCTTTGTCAACAGTAGATTGACCTCAACGTTTTATACCTGTAGGTTTCTTTCTTGTTTTTTTGAAAAGGGGGTTGCTGTTTTCTTCATCAAATACCATGGTAACCTCTGTTACTTTAATGCACTTGATTGACTGCAGTGATTTCTAAAATGCTAGTACAGAATACCAGAATGGTAAGCAGATTTTATACAGCTATTATCATACTATGCTGACAGCCACATTAACATCTGTAACTGTGCAGGATCTAGCAAGGGTATATGTCAAAAACGTAGTAAATTGAGCCAAGAAAGCAGGCAATTTGGTACATGTAACTAGTAAATTGTTATCTGTCATACATTTCAGTGCCTCTGACAGGTTATCTGACACAAAATGGAGACAAAACCAGACAATATCATCTAATTGCTCTAATTTGGTAATTATTGCTACTTAAACTGTTTGCTTTAAATGTCATCTTAAAATCTAGCAAGGAAGTATCACTTTTTTTTGCTGAAGAAATGATGCCGCCATTGATTAAGGTCTTTGTTCACACTATTTCCGACAAAACTGTTGAATCTGTTGTGTGACAGATGCTAAGGGCGCATCCCCACGGCATAGGACAAAGCCCTCACCCTTCACATTGAGAAGCACAGATTCCATCTGAAAACCGGGCGGAAGATTGTGCTTCTATAATGTTTTGCCGCCGGACCGCCGGTGGCAAAACCGACTGACGGAAAACCCGTGCAGTGCTCATTTTAGGCCGGTTTTCAGGCGGTCTGAAAAACAGCGAACCGGCTGAAAAACTGGCCGAAAAACCGTGCAGTGAGGACATGCCCTAACAGTTCCATCTTTTCTCTTGGCGTAAAGCATTTCACTGCATGCAGCCTTATTCCTTTCTTCTAATCTCAACTTGTAACAGAAGCTCCACTGTAGATGTCAATAGAGCCTAATATTGCTGTGCAACCAGGTACAAGAGTGGCTGAATGGCAGAGATTAACAGCTGAGTTGACTTGTGAATGAGAATTGGTTGCATGCAGACCTATTCCTTCCAACAAAACCTAATATTCTATGTAACTAAGTTAAAGGTAGCTAAACAGCATCAGTAGACTGCCGCAATGGGGAGGTCTGTTCAAAGTGAGGACAGTTCAACCCCAAATTAATGCCTA